>CM047007.1:91260538-91520538 GCA_025698465.1 Gossypium longicalyx | reverse complement strand
AGAGAAAAAAGCTAAAAATGATGATCCCTAAAGCTTGAGGCCCTCTCTTCATATTTTAACAGTGCTTTGAGATGAATGTTTAATATGGTTAACTGGTTAAGTATATGTTGGCTGAAATAGGAGGACATATATGTAGCATTGAAGGCTTAGGTCTGGTGAGGTTAGTTAAAGGGTTATGATGGATTAAATTTGCATGCATTTGTGCATATGTATCTTAAAGGTTATGTTATATTTTTATTTGTATTAATCTTTTTAGTTTTTGATTAATGGTTAATGAAAATTTACTTATATAATTTATTCGAGTTCAAGTCTTTTGTTTAGAGGAGTAAGTGATAGTCTTTTTTTTAGACAGTTCCTTTTAGATGTAATGTATACGTGTGCAATTTAAGTATGTCCTTACCATTTATGAGTATTAACTCTCTAATAAAATATTTATTTACAAAATGTTTTTCTCGACATTTAGTGAATAAAAAAATTGTTTTATTTTTATATTATTTTCATAATAATAACAACATGTCATAATTTAGTATATGATTGAAAGGATTTATCCATATATCTAAATTTAAACAACTATGGTAAAGTTAATTTTCATAAATACTCAATTATTAATATTATTATAATTTAAAGATAAAAATTTTAAATGAATAAGTATTAATTAATAAATTTTCATTTTCATTATAAATTTATTCTATTCATTAAATAAAATCGAAAATCCCCGGGTGAGAGACAATTTCTAGCTAGTTAGGTATGAAATTTATTTAGGTTTAAATATGCTAGAGATACTTATACTGTTTTTAAATTTAAAATTCAGTCCTTATATTATAATTTTGGAGATGTTGAGTTTTTTTAATTTTTAATTTAAAATATAAAAAAATAATAATTTTTTTTTTGTAATTGTTTATATATTTTTAAAGAGTAAGGACCGAATTAATAAAAAACTATAAATGTTGAAGTTAAATTTTTTTTTTATAACAACCATGTCAACAATTCTAATTGAAAGTTTGACAGAGGGACCAATATATTCAAATAAAAAAGTATAAGGATTCAATGTCTAAATTTTTTATAAAATGATTAATTTAGGAATAAAATTAATTTTTTTTTTTTTTAATAGTGTAAACAAAATACAATTTATACACGAGCCTGTTTTGCCCGGTTGGCGCTTATTTATAAAGAGGTAATTTTGCATGTTGCAATTTCATTGCCGCTTTCTCTCATCAAATTAGGATCATGGCTTGGCCGGGAACTTCCTCCGACGAACCACTGACTCCTGTCGGCCGCCTTTTAAGCCAGCCGCTAACAAACATCGTCATCCACTGTATCGTCCGCCTCGAAAACCACGTGGAGGTAGATGCTATAAAATCGGCTGTTAAGTCTTCATCGATAGTGCAGCAGCCCAGATTTTGCAGCTTGTTGGTTCGTGACAAGAACGGGTTGGAGCACTGGAGAAAAACCCACATAGACATTGATCGACATGTAGTTGTCATCAACAACCGTCTCCATAAAGCAGGCGACGAAAACACTGAAGAAGACGACGACGATGATGAAGCGGCGGTGAATCAGTACGTGGCGGATTTGTCAGTGAGCAGTCCATTGAGTACGGACAAACCCTTATGGGAATTACATATCTTAACGGCGCACAAATGCGTGGTTTTCAGGATTGATCATGCTTTAGGCGATGGGGAGTGTTTGAGGTCCATGTTGATGGCCATTTGCAGGAGGAAGGATGATGCGGATGCGCATCCCAGGATGCTTAACCATAAGAGTCCGGTAATTAAGGGCGTGAAAGGAAGGGATTTGTTTTGGTTGTTCGGTGCCCTGTGGGGGCTCTCGAAGGCCGTCGTTTTCACCTTGTTGTTTTAAGTGGAGTTTGTGTGCAGGAGCTTATTGGTTTCCGACGAGAAAACGGCGATTACGGGGGGTGACGGCGTTGAACTCTGGCCGAGGAAATTGGCTACCGCTAAGTTTTTGCTTGACGACATTAATGTGGTGAAAAAAGCTGTTCCAAACTCTGTAAGTGATAAATGGTTATTACGGTTTTCTAGACTTGGATTCTTATATTAACATCTTTATTATGTTTTGCTGTTATATTTTATACCACATTATGACAATACCAGCAAGGACATATGGACACATAGTAGTATTCCAAAATAAGGAAAAGACTCGTGGAAGTGAAAAAAGGTAGATCGTTTTAGCATAAATGAAACTCTAATTCGAGTAAAACCAACACAGATTTCATTAATAGCCCCTTCTTAGCCTTTTTTTATGATACCAAAAACCTATTTAAGCTCCTAGTTTCCTACTGCCGCCTCACAAAGTGCTTTTCCGTATATTCCAATCGGTAATAACTACCCTACATTTCATCTCCATTATTATATCCTAAAGCCAATTATCAAACCTATTAACCTCATTCCTTTCAACCCTCAAACAACAAACCCCTTCTCCATTCACAAACTCCAAATAAAATGTTGACTTTGTTACTTATTTCTATCCTGAAAAGGAGCTTGAAGGACTATCAGAAAATTCAGATTTTTCAACTTTTGTCTTCTATATCTAGCTTTCACTGTGTACTCACCCTTATCGTCATAAGGCCAGCGCAAAACATATTTCCTACTTGCCTCACAAACCAGAATGCTTCTAATAGCTACCTTATCATGTTTAGAGATCCATTTCCCCATTGCAATCTCATCCCATTTCCCTTCTTTTTTATTAATCAGCTCAACAATCGTCTCAAGAAAATGCCCCTCCAACAAGTTGTATCCTATTAAGCTTAGGAATCTAGTTATCACTCCAAATAGAAATACTAGCACCCTCTCTCACTTCTAACAATTGTTTCCCCTCATTAAACTACTCGAACAGAAGAAGTCTTAACTCCCTTTTGTGCTTCTAGGACAAAACTATGCGGGAAATACAAACCCTTAAGAACTTGAACCCAAAAGCTTCACGATCTTTAACAAGTCTCGAAATTGCTTAGCTAGAATAGAGTTATTAAACTCGCTCTGTATGCATAAGAACCCATCTCGCCATTTCTTGGGCGTAACCCTGGCATCGTCCCTTCTGGCGTAGTCTCACGATAGCATATTTGTGACATGAAACATAGAGGTAAGTTCATGAGAACTTAATGAGTAAACCCTCCATTACTTGAGCAGTATTCAAGATCTCCATTATCTATCTCATTGTTCTTATCCTTAGACAAATATGTTGTTAAGCTCCATTCTTTATGCCATATAAGCCATACCTTGCCCTGAGATCATAACCTACCTATCACCATTCGTTACCTCTTTCACATCCTTCACCTTACCCCTTACTGACTTCTTACCCATTCTTACTCTGAAGAATCACACAGATAGAATACTGTTGATCGATTTGTTCTATAAGTCCATTTGGCTCATACCTTGGATTCGCCACATACTCTGGTACGTTCCAGCTTCTCTGTTCATACCTTAAGATTATGCAGGATTTACTATAACATTTCATACGAAGCCTTTCTTTCAGAGTTCGTTGTGCACATTATTCCTTCAGAGTTCACCATACTTACCACACCTTCAGAGTTCACCAAGAATACCATTTCTTTCTTTTAGAGTCCGCCACAGAGGCATTCCCTACAAATGGTAGCCACTAAGGCCTTCCTTGAAACCATGCCACGGAGACGTTCCTATCATTATTAGCCACAGAGGCATCATTTTCCATAGACCGCTACAAAAGCTTCCATTTTAGATACACCACCAAGGCTTTCATTTTCTGATGTGTTTACGATAGAGATTCACCTAAACTCACATTATGTGAAGTTTGCTCCTCATTGTTCGAGATCACGTAGAAACCCCATTTGGTAATAACCTTCATTTAGTTCTTCTCATATTATGTCATAACCTATCAGTTATGGTCTTATACGGAATGGTGTTTCCATATGACACCATAGCTCACCAACTATGATCTTACACGATATAGCCATTTTATTTAAAATGTTATGGTTATGAACTTTTCCTTTCAGATATTCATATTTAAAGTCCCAACAAACCCCTTTAGATGACTCCAGAGATAGACACAGACCCATCATACATTAACTCGCACATGACAGATATACTTGTGTTTTTCCAAATATATATACACATTTCAATATTTCAGATCCAAGTATCATTTAACCTTGGGTTTCAATTACACAATTAGACCCTCAGTTTTCATGCAATCCACATACACAAGTCCATAAATCATATATTCCTCATCAAAATCATCACATCATATGTTTCTAGCTTGAAGCTCATAGTTTTATATCTTTCCACCAAAGTTTCTAAAATACATAACGCACATGCAAGAGTCAGTTTAGGGACTCATCTAATATCTACGAACGACAGCTTGGTCTCCAGATTCCAAACATCCAACATAAGGATTTAGAAATCACTGCTTATAAAACATAGAGATGCTATTAAAACCCATTCATATAACTTTTGTTATCATTAGAACCCCCGTTAACTTTCATGTAGAGCCTTACTTATTCATTTACTATCTACGCTCGTAAATAGACTTACTCAACCAGAAGTCCATATACAAGTCCAGATTACTTACCCTGAACATGAAACAACCATTTTGTAGGAACTTCGATCCTTAACTTTAGCTTAGCAAGAAAGATCATTGATCAGCTCCAATGTAAAAGTAAAAATAGTGTTTTTAAATAGAATGGAGAAGATAACTTTCTCTCACTCTCTCTTTCCTTTCTCTTCAGCTCATATCTAGATATATATATATGGATATAGAAAACCCATGTTTCCATAGTGGAACTTAACACGTGTTATTGACCTTTAATACCGTCCTCTTAGGGGTCAACATCTGTACGGATATGTATTCAAGAGTCCATAATCTTCATGTACTTTTGTTTTATCCCATCGTTCATTCCTGACCATCTCATTAGAAAGTAACTTGCATAGTAACTAGATAAACTTGGTGTACCATACCTTTGGCGTCATCTTCATTACCAAAGAACCCTTAATACTCTTACTATTCCCTTCATTTTCATATACCACATCCTGTAGAGAACATTCCTTACCTTATACTCTATTATCAACTAAACGCCCTAAGTATACACCAATGGCGTTAATTGGGCAGAGAGGACCGTGCCACTCAAATTTCCTTTAGGCTACTTGCCCAACGTAGTACTCGTCAATTCTAGGTGTTGCACTTACATTCCTCTAACTTAGCCTTGCATATCTCAAATCTAAACTTTAAGGGAGCATTTTTATCCTTTAAATCATAACTCACAAACATATGGGCATGATCTGAACCTATAGCAATCAAGTTAACAACTAAAGAATTAGGAAATTTCTTAAGCCACTTCCTATTCACTAAAGCTCTATCAAGATTTTCCCTAATGATGCACCCTTCCTTATTACTAAACCAAGTAAATCCCAACCTTTTGGTTGGTAAATCAATTAAACAACAAACATTAATAAGCCCTTGAAAACTCAAAATATTTCTTCTTGCTTTTTTTCTCCCACATTCCTTTTTAGCCACCTCCTTAACATCATTACATCCGATATGTACATCCATGACACACTAAATGCTCTTGCCTCGTCTCTTAATATTTTCCCAGAGCACTACCCATTCCCCATAAACTAAGCCCCATATATCTCAAAAAATCTTAAACACCTTCTATTTTTCTTTATCACACATCAATGTATCAATCAAGTTTTTGCTAGCCTCTAAAATATTTACACTGAGTTTACCCTTCCACCAGTAGGAAAACCTTACACTCAAACCTAAAGGATCAACACAAAACCACTCATCAAACTTCAAACTCATGCTCACAATATTAACTTTCTTTTGCTCATTCCTAGTATCCATAAAAAAATTTTTATCAGGGTCATACATACTTTTAAGCTTTCTAAGGGTTTGAATTATCAAGGTAGGCCTAACACCTTGATAGTTCCAAGATATACTGTTTATGTCTCATTGATAACTGTTAAAGGCTAACAGTAAAGCCCTTGGCTTCACCGCTACCTTAACCTCTAATAAAGTCCTATTAGAATATCTCTCATTGACCCTGTTCCAGACCTTATTCCTCATTCTAGTCTATTTTCTACTCCTATTACCCTGTATGTTTAATACTATCCACTTTATTTACAACACTCTTTTGTCAAATTAAAATCCAAACTAACCACCTTTTTCCCAACAGCCTCATTATCCTTATTAGAGTTATCTCCCCACAAATCCTTATTCAATTTCATCATTTTCTCCAACTTTAGAACCTCTTTATTTGCCTCTAATTCCTCAAAAGATCTTTTCAACTTCAAAGTACTCAGATTAATAAACAATTGCCCCATTTCTCTTTGTAATTATCCATAAGTACACAAAAGATTCCTCCACATCAAAATTCTTTTTAAGGGGAATTTTCATACACAAGATTTTCATCCTAAACCTTTTCCTTATGCAAAGGATCAAAACTTTCTTTCCTTTAAACATCAACACATTTTTTCCCACCAATACCCACCATTTCCCCATTAAAAACAATAACCTTCCCTTTACAAACATCTTTTTCCTTGAACATTCTTTACTCAACACACTATCATCTTTCCCTTCACTAACCATACACATCTTTACTACACTATAACTTTACTCACTTCATCTTCCACCTTCCTCACACTTTCCTTTGACAAATATATAGAAACATCTCTCCTCTTTGTATCTCTCCTCTTACCTACCTGTCACTCCTTTAAATTCTTTATCAAATCACTCTTCCCTCCCCTATCTAGCCTTCTTCCTTAAGACCTAATAAGTAACATTATTAACTATGACCCATATCTGCCACTTCTCCTTACACCCTCATCTTTAAACTCACCAAAACTATAACACCCTAAATGCTTAACCTCCCACAAAAAAAAAAAAAAACAAAACAAAAGACTATTAATTTCTCAAACTTTACATTGACCATAATCTTCCCCAATCTCATCCTAGAAACATAGAAGCCCTCAATCAAAAGCTTCTCCACCTTTAATCCTATTTTCAACCTCATAAATTCTCTCCCAAAATCCTCACACCCTTAGGATACTCAATCTCAATAACCATTCCTAAACACTTCTCACTTTTATTATCATTTTTCATTGCAAACATCAATAAAAGTAGGTTGTAAACTTGCGCGCAAAACACTACCTCAGAGAAACCCAATTCACAAAAATGACACCAAATATCCATTCCTTTAAACTAAACAATAGCCCATGTAAAACCACAATCCCTCGTCTATAGATTTTTTTTTCATTCCAATTTCAAATTTAAAGAAATACTATACAAATTCCCCCCCAACCCCCTAATCACAGGAGCTACCTTTTTAGGCCACAAATTTTGCAAAATACCTAATACTCCTTTACAATTTAACACTCTAGTAGCCAAAATTTTTCCTACCAATGTGAATCGACATTTTAATTCCTTCCAATCCTTACCCTCATTTAATTCAACCACTAAATCCTTATCCCCTTCCATAAATCTATGGCATAATTTAATAGACTAAATAATTAGGAAATTCACAATTATATGATTTACGAAAATAGGTAAACCGAACATAAAGGCAAAACATATCTCAAAACATTAACTAGTATGTAAGCTACCAGGTAAGCACATCACACAATCAATCAAATAAAAAAAACAAAAAAACCTAACCTCTACATAAAAGCCGAAACACCTTGTGATAGATCCCAAGGCAATATCAATCTAACCAAAGAAAGAAGAAAAAAATGTAAGATATCTAAAAATCAAGAAAGAAAAAGGGACTCTAACGATAAGAGTAAGAAAATCTCATGAAGAGAAAATATCACTCATTATCAAGATAAAACAAGGTCATTTCCTATTGTGAAATTTAATAATAATTCAAAAATAATATAGGTACTTACTTTTGTTTTTCGTTAATCTCCAATAATGCTATTAATTTTCTCATGTTTTTCAAACATACATGTTGCAGACCAATAATGAATCTCCTCGGAGTGGTCTCATCTGGGCTCTCTAGATACTTAGATCATCGAACATCAAATGGTAAAGTTTTTCATTGAATTTAGGTTTCATGCTCAGTTTGGTCCTTCAACTATATTAGTTTAATTTTTCTCTTTGATACCTACTTTTTTTTTTGTTCTATTTAATACTTAAATTATCATTCTGTTATACAATTCAGCCTACAAGGTAAAAAGGACTAACACAAGAAATCACTAGAGCACACCACATCACCTTCTTTTATTTTTTATAACATTACGTATGTTGAATTAATTAAACAAATTCTAAAAAAAACTTATATATAACATATAAATAATTCTAAATTTCAAAAACAATATTTTAAAATTTTATTTTAAAAAATAATTTTAGAAAAATTTAGAATATATAAATTAAATTCTAAAAAGTTAAAATAATATATAAAAATTTGAAAATTAAAAAAAATTAAAATTTAGAAAATTACAAAAAAAACCTCAGAATTTTCAACAATATATTCTAATTTTTTTAACTTTTTATTTTTGCAAAACACTCCAAAAAAATATAAAAGATTAAAAAAATCAAATCAATATGTCAATTTTTAAAAAAAATTCAACTCAAAAATTGAAAATTTGGAAAAAAAATATTCTAGAAAAATTGTAATATATATTTTAAAAAATATTAAATTCTTTAAAGTATTAAAAATTAAAATGAAAATTCGATCAACGACCAATCAAAGTGAATGATATATTTTCTAAAACATTAACTTTTTATATTTTTTGAATTCTTTGAAATATATATTTTTAATTTTAATACACATGAAAGTCAAATATCGCATTCTAAATGACTAGATGTGCTATATGACAAATTTTAATCGCATTCTAAATGACTAGATGTGCTATATGACAAATTTTAATTGACGCCACATGTCAATCGTATTTTTATGCTGTTACAAAAGTTGAACTAGACTATATAATAAAATAATAGTTTAAGTATTAAAGTGGGAAAAAAAAAATCAATGTATCAAAATGAGAAATGGGTATAGCTCAAGAAACAAATTTAGCATGAAGCCTTCCATATATATATATATATATATGAATATTTCATTGAATACTTAAATACTTGGACTTAAGGACAAATATTAAATACAAGTTTATCTTAATGGCTGTTTGGTTTGTAGCATGTTTGATTATCTCTTGTAATAGTATTACCAAAATTTAAAATTATTTAATATATTAATAGGTATGTTATAATTTTAATTCTTTTATAAATTGGTCCAATCTTTGAATTTTTAATTCCTTAATACCCACTAATTAATTGAACTTAAGAACAGAAAATTCAATCATAATGACACATATATAAAAATTATTCTGATACCCATTCTTGGAAACATCTCAGTTAAACTTCTCAGAACGTCTCAAGTTTTTTATTCCGAAACGAAAAATAAATTTTCCAACAATAAATTCCGAGTTGTTACAATTCTAGTAACACAGTATGCAATATTTAAAACTAATTCGACTTTAGTGTTTGTTGTTAGCCTTGCATGAAGGCCTTCGTATGACAGGGGTAGCGACAATCAGTCTAAGAACACAACCAAGGTCGCAGGTCAATTTCAGCTTTCGATTTTGGATTTTGAATTTCATATGCCAAAGCCCTTTCCCTTTGTTAGAAATTTATTGGAGTTCCAATTTTTTTTTATCAAGTTCCTATCCAAGTTAATGAAAATCGGCTCAGAAGCAGAATGGGGAAACAAATTTGGTGTAATGCTCCTTCCCAATTTCTATCACAAAGGTGGCAATGATCCTTTACAGTACTTGAAGAGAGCAAAGGCCATGGTTGACAAGAAGAAACACTCTCTAGATGCTTATTTCTCGTACAAAATCCAGAAGCTTGCAATGTCATTGTTAGGACAAAATGTATAAAAATATATATGATGGGTGCATCAATAGCATATTTTACGATTTAAGGTTTATTTTCTTTGGTTTTGCAGTATGCTGGTATGCTGTGCTACAAACTCCTATGTAATACTACTGTAGTAGCCCAAATTTGACCGGGCTCAAATAAAACAAAAGAAAATAAATAAATAAATATTTATTTATTAAACAGTCCATTAAAAAGTTCAGATTACAAAGCCCAAACATTGGGGCCCAATGTCTAAACATAACAGATCGACCCAAACCCCACATCGTGCCCAAATTTTAAAACCCGTTACACAGCAAACCCCTAAAAACACTCAGACCCATCTATACCGGATGACCTAATATCCTTGACCCAAGGATACACGGGGCCCAAAAGGCCCAAAGCAGTAAACGGATCAGGAAACCCTAGGGTTTTCTAAGAAGTTAGGTGCCGCAAAGAGGAATTCTAGATGCTTCGAGGTTCCAAACGTCACGATTTTTCAAGTCCAAGGGCCTAATCGTCTCCTTCATCAGTGCGCCGTGGCTCCTCGACTTCGCCACCATGCATCACACCACCATCGGCGCGCGAATCACGCCAGAATGGTCATGCGCTACAATCCAGCACTGGCCCTATCAGCGCGCAGTCATTGGTGCTTGAACGAAATCCTCGCGATTCGCCTGCAAGAAAAGGAAAGAAAATCACAGCAGACATGCGAAACGAATACGGAAAGAAATCAAAGATTTCTTTCCAAAACTTGTAGTGGTTTATCGAGGCTATAAAGCCTTCTTTTCAATCTGTAGAAAAAAAAACTGACACACGAATAAAAAACACCAGAGAGATATACCAAAACATTGTACACAGAATATTTTTGCAATAATACACCAGAGATTTTTACAAGAAACGAAGGTGATATATTTCTTTTTCTGTTTCATTCTCTTTATCACAAGTTCATGCATATAATACATTGAAAAACAGAGGAGAAAGAAGTACCTTTAGATTTGTCGCGAAAAGCGAAGCTTTTCGGATCCCGACCGCCGTGTGTGGCGGAGTTGGTGATGCGCATGGGGCTGAACACGGAGGTCCGATGAACGGAGCAGACCGGCCCAAGGCCGGAGCTCAGAGGACTGGGGAAATTTCAGAGGGTTTTTTTTAGGGGGTTAAAATGTTTTTTTGAAGCTGAAGTTCGGATTATATAGGAGAAGGATGCGACGTCGTTTTGGGGTGACCGTTTAGTGACCAAAACGGTGTCATTTCAAGGCCTAAGATCCGCGCGTTGACCCGTGACTCGGGAAGGATCCGCGTGTTTCCGACAAAAGGGTTATTTGTGCAATTGATCCCTTCGCAATTTCAACATTTGCAATTTCATTTTATCGTATTTATAATTTGCTCCAAATATTTTATGCTTGTTTCAATTTAGTCCTAACAACTTCTTTAAGGTTTATCCCAGGAACGACGTCGTTTTAAAGAGGATGGTTTAATTACCTTATGAGTCCCTCACATTTTGTGTGCGTTTCTTTGGGGTCCCTAATTTATTTTATTTTTTTTAAATTCTGCCCCTGTAGATTCTAAAAATTTAAAGTTGGCCTTATGAGTTATCTTTATTTATTTTATTTTCTTATATTATATGTTATAACTGTAGCGACGTAAAAACTTTAGCTAGGTCACTAATTGTGGCGATTTAGTGAAAACTTGAAAACCGGAGTTTGATTTTTGAAAATAAACAGGGAGTCGCCACCGATCCTTTTTATAGGTGTGATCGGACACCTGATAAATTTATTTTTAAAATAAAAGAAGGCAGAGTTTAGGTCTACGTCAAAATCCAAAGAAAAATTAGGGTTCGGGAGTCGGTTACGCGCGAGGAAGGTATTAGCACCCTCGCGACGCCCAAAATTGGTATCTCATAAACACGTGTTGTCTTGATTTTCAAAAATACGAGTTCAATATGAGATTTAGTCGTGATTCGATTGAAAAAGAGAGAAATTTTAGATTTTTTGAACTTTGAAAAGGATATATCGATTTAGCATGAGCCGGCAAATTCCATCCAACATAGCGATGAAATTCGATGACTTAATGTTAAACCGATACATTGCCTCGATTATTGATTAAAACATGAAAACATTTATGAAGTAAGAATTGAAAATAAATCAAAAATACAAATGATAACATTATTAATGAAAAATGTTAACATGGGGTGCTAGAATATTCGAAAAACAATAATGATTATGATATTCACAAAAGAAATAAAAATAAAGACAGATCATGAGCAATAAAGTACACTTAGTAATAATAACATAAGATAGTATATATACACAAGGTGACATGGAAAAATATACAACCAAAGATATGAGAGAGATAATGATTGAGTAATATATATAAAAATATAGCTAATAATATTGAGAATACATATCCATAATATATATACATAATATATATATACATATACGTATAATATAATTATATAAAAATACACACAAAATATAGTATTAAGAATAAACTCAATGTATATGGTATTAAAAATATAGTATTAAAATCATAATATATATACATGATATAATAGAAGGAAAATAATATATATATGCATATATGAGAATATATTTAAAATTAACATATACAATATGCATATATAATAAAATACGTGAATACTATGATATTTTAAAAGAACCTATATATAAATGATGAGAAAAGTATTACGATAAATACTAAAAGTATCTATATATATATACACGAATAATAATGAATAATACGATATACAAAAGAATAATACTAATAAAAGTATATATATATGTGTAATGAAATATATGTACTAATATTATTTATAAATACAATGGGGATAAAATAAATGTATTAATAACGTAAAAACCTAAAAAAAGAACCAAATTTTTATAAAGACATACTTATATAGATAATAAGGATAATGGAAATACTTAATGTATAATATTTGAAACATATGTATAATATAAAAATATATAAGGTAGTATTGGAATATATATATACAATATATACATGTTAAAAATGATAATAAAAACATTTGATAATATTTCACTAATATATATATATACTAAAAATATACATAATAATATATAAGATACAACATTAAAAGTATATATGAAGTATAAAAACATATATATATAATATAATATAAATATACTATATATAAAGTCACACACTAATACATAACGATAATAATAATGTTGAAATATAGAAAGTAAATATAACATATCAATAATATTAAAATGAAGTAATTGCAATAATACTAAGCATAAGGAATATATACACCTACATAATAACAAATATAATGACAACATTGAAATACGAAAATAAACATAGTAAAGGTAATGAAATAATTGAAATAAATCTACATGTAACAATATATATATACATAATGTAGTGGTAAAACACGTACGTAATATATACATGAATACTTAAAATGCTAAACTTATTAATAAAATTATATAAATGTATTATAAAAAAAACGTATGTAATATGTTTTATAAAATAAATACGGGAGTCATAGTAATATATACGAAATAATGTTAGAATAGAGTGATTAAAATAATATCGTATATGAGAAAGTATGTATACATATAATATTAAACATTTAGGTAATATATACATATATAAAAAACCTTAGTACTAATATTACATATGTTATATACAAATATATTAAGTGTGTATAAGTAATTATAACTATATAAATATATAATAAAGCATAGACTAATACATAATAATAATAATAATAATAATAATAATAATAATAATAATAATAATAATAATAATAATAATAATAATAATAATAATAATAATAATAATAATAATAATAATAATAAAGAATAACGAAAAATTAAAAAAAAAGAAAAAAAAGACGAAATTGAATGAAAAAAAGAAGTTATTGGGGCCGATTTTAAAAAAAATAAGGGAAAGAGGACTAAAATGCAACGCGCACATAACTTAGGAGGACCAAAACAGCAAATATCCTTTTTATTAAAACGCAGCGTATATGTAGGGACGAAATCGCAAAACGCAACGAATTTTGGGCCCAAATTGAAAATAAGAAAAACTTGATTGTAACTTCCTAAAAAAAGCGGAAGGGCTAAATGCGCAATTTACCCTTCCGCTTAAAAAACACGCGGATCCTGACCTGAGCGGGTCGGGTCGACCCGACCCGGCTCAAAACGACGTCGTTTCTTCAGCTAAGAGGGGGGGACCAAAACGCACCGTTTTGGTCCCCCTATATAAGTTAAAATTTTTTGTTTTTTTTTCATTTGTGACAGCCAAGAGAAAAGAAAAAGAAGGGGAAGGGAGAGGAAAGGGAGAGAGGAGGGAATGATGGAGGAAAAGGGGGTCCAACAACGGGTTGATCATCGGACGACACGGAGGCTCTCTCGACGTTGCGCGCACCACCGTATACGGTGGCCGAAAATTCGAAAGGTCAGTTTTCTTTTTTTTTTTTTACGTTATTAATATATATATGTATTTACTCGGAAATAAATACGGATAAAAACACAACAAAAAAAAATACCTTTAGGTCGAATCTGACTCGGCTTTTAGATCTTTAGATTTAGGGATTTTTAAACCTTGCTTTGATGCTGCTGTTTTTTTTTTTTTTGTATATAGGAAACTAATATTCTTGTTTCATTAAAATTTCTCCGACCCTTTTACATTCGTTTTTGGATGGCTTTTATAGCCTTACAATTTTATTTTTCTGTATTTTCTGTCTTGTCTGCAGGTACAAAAGCGGTGGCGTGGGCAGTGGGACTGACTGAGTTGGTGGTCAGTGCATAGTGGGTGTCAGGGGGGCAGGTGTGGTTTGGCGCCGAATGCAACTTAGGGTTTCAGTTTTCTGAAACCCTAAGTCCAGAGTTGGGCTATTTGGATCTAGTTTGGGCTTTAGGGTTTGGTAATATTGGGTCTTGGGTTTAGGTTAGTGGGTTAGGTTATTTGGGTTTAAAATTTGGTTAATGGGTTGTTTGTTTGTAATTGGGCCTAAATTTGGGCTTCTACAGCTGCCCCTCTTTGCTCATTGTCGTGCAACGGGAATAGAGCAAAGACTTTCAAGGAAGACCAAATTTTCTCGATCTTGTCAGGTCTTGACTTTCTTTGGAACTCTTCTTGTTTAGGTAGTCTTCCTCCAGTCTCCTGCATCTTGTAGCTTTGGTTAAACCCACTGTATCTTCTTGTATATGTCTTGTAGCTTTAATCTACTCCAATGTCACTTCAAGGATATGAGATTTTGTTGCTTCGATCTACTTCACTTGTAACTTTTGAAAAGTGAGATCTACAACTTCAATCTGCTCTTCTATCACTTCAGTGAGATAAGGTTTGTGGTCTTCTCTTTTGTAACTTTCGAGAGGCAAGATTTGATATCTTTGATCAGATTCAATGCAACTTCAGGGAGACAGAATCTGATGTCTTCAATCAACTTCAATCTTTATTCTTTTACTCGGCATGTGATCCTGAGCTCAACTCATTTCTCACAATATGAATTGATTCTTTAAAAACAGACACTAAAAGGCTCAATTCAACTCTCGCAATATGGGTTGATTTTTTTTTTTAAACAACAGAAATTAAAAGGCTCAACTCACCTCTCGCAATATAAGTTGGTCTTTTTGAAACTTAAATTGAAGACAGAAATTGAAAATACCTCAGCGTGCCCCGAGGCTCAACTCACCTCTCGCCATATGAGTTGACTTTTTGAAAAGCATAAATTGAAATTACCTCAACGTGTCTTGGGGCTCAACTCACCTCTCGCATTATGAGTTGATTTTTTGAAAAACATAAATTGAAATTACCTCCACGTGTCTTGAGGCTCAACTCACCTCTCGCATTATGAGTTGATTTTTTGAAAAACATAAATTGAAATTACCTCCACGTGTCTTGAGGCTCAACTCACCTCTCGCATTATGAGTTGATTTTTTGAAAAGTGGATTTCGAAAAACAAAAATTAAAGGCCCAACTCACCTCTCGCGATATAAGTTGATCTTTGAAAAACATAAATTGAAGACAGAAATTGAAAATACCTCAGCGTGCCCCGAGGCTTAACTCACTTCTTGCAATATGAGTTGACTTTTTGAAAAGCATAAATTGAAATTACCTCAACGTGTCTTGAGGCTCAACTCACCTCTCGCATTATGAGTTGACTTTTGAAAAACATAAATTGAAATTACCTCCACGTGTCTTGAGGCTCAACTCACCTCTCGCATTATGAGTTGATTTTTTTTTTTGTTTTTATTGAAAAACAGAAATTAAAAACGAAAATTGAAAATACCTCAGCGTGCCCCGAGGCTTAACTCACTTCTTGCAATATGAGTTGATTTTTGAAAATAAAAACATCAAAATGCCAAAACCTGTCATCTGGTGGAACTCAGGTGTCCTTTTTGAATTAGTACAGGCATCATTCAAAATTTCTTGCCCTGCTGGAGTATCTGTATATGTCATGCATGATGCCATCATGATATGCACATGTTGGTCTTAAATGCATTTATGCCTACATGATTATGCTATGCGCCTTGGGCTTGCTTATCATATGCCCCTTTTCCGTCATGATTTTTGATGATCTGCGTTCATTGTTTTGATTCTTGACTTTCTCTTCGGCCCTCTGTGTGCCGCCTTCTAGCTTCACGAGTAATCTACGTTTCTTGGATATCACTCTTTGCCCCCGATTGAACTTTGTCCTTGCTTTGAGGCTCTTGTACTTATCAAGTTCTTATTCAGGTAATGATTAACATTTCTTTTGTTTAGAGTGTGTCATTTCACTATTTATCGTGTAAATGAACCAAATAATGAGATGCATGAAAGTGATCGGGTAGGGACAAAAGGATACCTCACATTTATTCATTTCAAGTAAATCAAACAAAGAAAGTCAATCAAATAATAGTAAAAATGTCACAAAGAGAAAAGGGATGGCATTTCGACAAATACAAATGCTCTAGATATTCAACGCATGAACTCTTCCACGTTCCTCAGTCAAGAATCTTTTCAAGCATGGCTTCTTGTGTGGAAGTTTTCGAGCTTTCAGAAATGCTTCAAGTACGGTCGTCTCACCGTTTGGCCCCTCGTTCAAACGCCTCACTTTTCTTAAACTAGTGTTTGCTTAATTAGAACGCCCTTTCGGGTTTTCATCCTAATCTTTTGTGTTGATCAAGACGCTCTTTTCGGGTTTTCACCTTGATCCTTTTTTTTTTTAGGCATAGTATTTTTTCACAGCATCTGAATTCACTGGATTAGGTAACTCCTTCCCATCCATCTCAGTGAGAATCAAAGCTCCACCCGAAAATGCCTTCTTCACGACGTATGGGCCTTCCCAATTTGGTGCCCATTTTCCTCGCAGGTCTTTTTGTATTGGGAGAATCTTTCTCAGCACGAGTTCTCCTTCATGGAATTCTCTTGGCCGTACCTTCTTGTCATGGGCCGCGATCATTCTCTTTTGGTACATCTGTCCGTAACAAATTGCCTTTAAACGTTTTTCCTCGATGAGGTTTAACTGGTCATATCGAGCCCGAACCCATTCTGCTTCCTCTAGTTTTGATTCCATTAAGACTCGTAGAGAAGGGATCTCAACTTCGATAGGTAGCACAGCCTCCATTCCATAAACCAAAGAGAAAGGAGTTGCACGTAGATGTTTCGCACAGATGTGCGATATGCATACAAAGCAAATGGTAGCTTCTCGTGCCAGTCTTTATATGTCTCGGTCATTTTCCCAATGATCCTCTTAATGTTTTTATTTGCTGCTTCAACGACTCCGTTCATCTTTGGACGATAGGGCGAGGAGTTGTGATGCTTTATTTGGAATTGCTCACACACTTCTTTCATCATCTTGTTGTTCAGATTCAAGGCGTTATCTGAGATGATTCTTTCGGGCAAACCATATCGACAAATGATCTCTTTTTTCAAAAACCTGCAGACTGCAGTCTTCGTTACATTGGCAAACGATGCAGCTTCTATCCATTTTGTGAAGTAATCAATAACCACAAAAATGAATCGGTGTCCATTAGAAGCTTTTGGGAAAATTGGCCCTATAACATCCATACCCCACATAGAAAAAGGCCACGGGGAAGTCATGACATGAAGGGGCGAAGGGGCTGCATGAATTTTATCACCGTAAATTTGACATTTATGGCATTTCCTTGCAAAGCTAATGCCATCGCTTTCCATCGTCAGCCAGTAGTAGCCGAGTCTCATAATCTTCCTGGCCATAGTGAAACCATTGGCATGTGTCCCCCTGATTCCTCATGGACATCTTCAAGTATTTTCCGGCTTCAACGGCATCTACACATCTCAAGAGCACTGATCTTTTCCTCTTTTGTACAAGATGTCCCCTCAAGGACAAATCCACGCCATTCTTCCGATTGTTCTTTTGTCATTTTCATTTGCTTGTTTGGATACCTTTGATTCTTGATATATTCTAGGACGTCATGGAACCACGACCGTCCATCCGGCTCTTTTTCAATCTTTGAAACAATGTGCGGGGACTTCATATATGCTCATTTGAAGAGGCATTATTTTCGTTTCTCTGTTTGCTTTGAACATTGAAGCCAAGGTGGCTAGAGCGTCACCAATTGGTTTTCTTCTCGTGGGAAGTAATTAAAAGTTATTTCTTTGAATTCTTTAATCATCCCGCCACTAGCTCTCAGATATCGACTAATTTGAATCTCTCACTTCCCAATCTCCACGGATTTGGTAGATCACCAATCTTTGAGTCTCTATATACCTCTAGAGTTTTGATGTTTCGTTCGATAGTGCGCACGAAGTCCCATGATACAGCCTCGATGATTCGCTATGTTGTTGGTACAGAAGAAATTCACTGGCGTTGAAGCGGGTAATGGTTCCTTCAGCGATACCAAGACTGCTCCGATCCCATGCCCCAATGCATTTGATGTACCATCAAAGCTCATCTTCCATGGCTTCTCATTCGATGACTCGGATTCTTTTTCAGAGATGCACATTAAGTCTTCATCTGGGAAATCGAATCTCAAGGGCTCATACTCCTCGCTGTTCGAGCCGCTAAGAAATCCGCTATTGCACTTCCTTTTATCGACTTTTGACTCACATAGACGATATCGTACTCCGATAATAAGATTTGCCATTGTGCCATTCTTCCTGAGAGTGCAGGCGATTCCATCATGTACTTTATTGGATCCAGCTTCGAAATTAACCACGTCGTATGATACAACATATATTGCCTGAGTCTTCGAGCTACCCAAACCAGAGCACAACAGTATTTCTCAATGGACGAATACTTGGCCTCGTACTCAATGAACTTTTTGCTGAGGTAGTAAATCGCCTTTTCTTTCTTTTCGACTCGACTCGTCGTCTGCCTCAAAGACGCAACCCATTGAATTCTCGAACACAGTCAAATACAATATCAGTGGTCTTCCCGGAATTGGCGGTACTAGCACTGGAGGACTAGACAGATATTGTTTTATCTTGTCAAAGGCCACCTGGCATTCTTCGTTCCATTCTCCTGGATTATGTTTTCGAAGAAGCCGGAAGATTGGGTCGCATTGGTTGGTAAGTTGAGCAATGAACCGAGTGATGTAGTTCAACCTCCCTAAAAATCTTCTGACTTCTTTTTGCGTATGCGGAGGTGGTAATTCTTGAATGGCTTTTATTTTGTCGGGATCAACTTCGATGCCTCTTTCGCTGACGATGAAGCCTAGCAATTTTCCCGATGTAGCCCCAAACGTACATTTGGCCGGATTGAGCTTTAGCTGGAACTTTCTCAGTCTATCGAACAACTTCTTCAAGTTTACTACATGCTCCTCTTCCCCTCGGGATTTAGCAATCATATCGTCGACGTAAACTTCTATTTCTTTATGCATCATGTCATGGAACAACGTTACCATAGCTCTCTGATATGTTGCCCCGGCATTCTTCAATCCGAACGGCATTACCTTATAGCAGAATGTTCCCCACATCGTTATAAAGGTAGTTTTCTCCATATCTTCCGGAGCCATCTTTATCTGATTATAACCCGAGAATCCATCCATGAACGAAAACAATGAATGCTTGGCTGTGTTATCCACCAATGTATCGATGTGTGGCAAAGGAAAATTATCTTTTGGGCTTACTCGATTCAAGTCGCGGTAATCCATACACATTCGTACTTTGCCGTCTTTCTTTGGTACCGGGACTATGTTAGCCACCCACTCAGGATATTTGGAGGCTTGTAGGAAACCAGCGTCAAATTGCTTCTTGACTTCCTCTTTTATTTTTAACAACATTTCAGGTCTCATCCGTCTTAGCTTTTGTTGGATGGGTTTGCATTCTGGCTTTAATGGGAGTTTATGAACCACCACATCTTCATCCAATCCAGGCATGTCCTGATATGACCATGCGAATACATCCTTGTACTCACGGAGCAAAGCAATCAAATTATGCCTGGTGTTCCCTGAAATAGAGGTCCCAATCTTCACTTCTTGCAACCTTTCTTCAGTTCCCAAATTTATTGTTTCAACCGATTCCTGATGAGGCAAGATCTGTTTATCCTCTTGTTCCACCATTCTTAACAAGTCGAGAGGCGAGACATAGTCTTCGTTTTCTTCGACTTCGAATTCTCCTAAACAAACAGCCTTCTCAAAATCGATTTCAGGACTTGTAACGAGTTCATTCACGCCATTGATATCTGAGCACCTGCAAGTTGAATGGAAAAGGAAACTATAGAGGGGCATCCAAGTATTGGGACCAAGATGAAATGTTATGACATGGTATGAAGTAGATGTAAGGATAGGCTATGAAATGAGAAAATGGTTATGGAATTAAATATGCGAAAGATCGTGTCAAAATGCATCTTCATTGATATTCATTTGAATGATAAAGAGCGAATGCAAGCTCTTACAAAAGAATTCTATTATATCTAAGGACACAATAGAGGGTTAATGTTTGAGCATTACTCTGAAGATTTATAAACTACAAGAAGGTCTTCAGCAGTCTAATTGTTCAACATAAAGTCCGGGGGAGAAGGGCGTATCCCTGAGACGTCTTTACTTGCGCCCTCTCCTTTGTCAATGACATTTATACTGACATTTTGGAGACCCCTTTCAATGATTAACAGTGTGCTTCGTGTATTGTCTTGTTCGGGGTACATCGTTCCTGCAGACGTAAATGTTTTTGACAAAGGAGGGTAAGCTATAGGCTCCCATTCTAATTCCCGGCCTAAGGTCCTTGCGACCCTTCACTCCTGATCCTTCTTCCATTGTTTCCTTCTTTGACATATGTTCGGCTGAAAACCTAAACCGTATCTGGCCTTGTAGTGCACTGGTTTCAGAGCCCTGGCTATTCCTTGCAGACATTTCTCTAAACCTCTTCTTGCTCGAGCCCCTCTTCCTACAGTCAACCTGACACCCATTTTGGTATTTCTTGAGAGTTTTGGTACAGGAATTTTGTTTCCCTCGGTGACGAATGTGGCATTGACAAACTCAAGGGATCGAAAGGAGCATTCGACAGCATCTTTATTCACTTCAATGTAGGGTGCATCAGTGGAAATAGATGCTACAATATCTTCTTCCCCCTCGACGGTGACCAAACAGCCATCCATAATGAATTTCACCTTTTGGTGGAGGGATGATGGGACTGCTCCAGCAGAATGGATCCCGGGTCTTCCCAAGAGGCAATTATATGACGGTGTAATGTCCATGACTTGAAATTCCACATCGTATATATACGGGCCCACTTTCAGAGGAATTTCAATCTTTCCCATAACTTCACGCCTCGTCCCATCGAAAGCCCTTACCGTGGAATGACAAGGCCTTAAATAGGACAGATCCATCGGGATCCTGGAAAGTGTGGCCAAAGGCATAACATTAAGTGCCGACCCATTGTCGATGAGCACATTTGGTATTATATAGCCCTTGCAGCGAGTCATAATATGCAGTGCCTTTACAGAGCCTCTACCATTTGGCGGTATTTCATCGTCACTAAAAGAAATAAAATTATCCGCATTCAAATTATTTACCCACCGATCAAGCTTCTCAACAGATATGTTATTTGATACGTAAGCTTGATTCAGCACCTTCAACAAAGCGTTTCGGTGTGGCTCTGAGTTTAATAGTAGAGATAGGACTGAAATTCGGGCTGGCTGCTTATTTAACTGTTCCACCACGTTGTACTCGCTGTGCTTGATAAACTTCAAGAATTCCTGTGCTTCTTCCTCATCCACAGGCTTTTTAATTTATTGCACGGGTGGAACTTCTTGCTCGACTTCGGCCTCATTCATTACTGCCTTTCCTCTTTGTTTCAAGTCGCTGTTTTTCTTTGCTGGCTCGATTTCTTTAGAATAGCACCGCCCACTTCGGGTGAAGTGACCTACCTCCCCAACATCTCCAGTTATGGCTTCAGACTTTTCACCCTCCGGTGTGACGATATTAATATCATACTTCCATGGTACAGCTTTGTCGTCCTTATAGGGGAAAGGGGATGGTACTTCAATGATCATCTTCGGTTTTACCGGCTCTTTCTTCGCATCATAATAAATTATCAACGGTCGGTCGACGCTATATGGGAAACCTGAAGATTGATCGTCGGAGGCGCATATTTCTCCTCTATCGGTCTCTTCACCTTTATAAAAAATCTCGATTTCCTTATTATCTATCATATTTTGCAGCAGTCCCCGAAACTCTTCGCAGGACTGAATGCAGTGTCCCCCAAATTATGGAATCCACAAAAAATTTGGCCTTTTGCAAGTTTTCTTCCGAACGTGCTGTTAGGATGACAAAGTAAACCTTTCTCAACTAGTACCTCCCAGATTTTCTGCAGAGGTGCTCTAATTTCAGAAACCCATCTTCTACTTTGTCGTTTGTTCTCCTCTCCCACTGCACTCACATTCCCTTCAGTGTGGTTTGAGAATGGGTTCCCGGCCGTACTGCCAGTGCCATCAAATCGCAGAATGCCCGCGTCGATAAGTCCTTGAACTCTTCTTTTGAAGGCCATACAGTTTTCCGTAGAGTGCCCCTGGTTTCCGACGTGGTATGCGCAACTGGCATTCGGATCGTACCACTTCAGGTATGGGGGTTTCAGGGGTGCCATGTAATGAAGAGAGATCAATTGTTTCTCCAAAAGTTTAGGATATAGCTCCCCATACGACACAGGGATAGGGGTAAATTGTGGTCTCTCGGTGTTAGGTCTTGCTGGCCTTGGCTCATTTCTGGGCTGGCTTTGACTGGGTACTGTGTTTTGTGGAAACGTGGTGATAGGTCTTTGGTGATTCGCGGCGTATACGGGGTAGGCAGGAGGTGGAGCTTGGTAGTATGGGGTTTGAGGGGGATAATAGAAATTTGGAGGTGGATAGTTTCGAGGTCGGGGTTGATTTGGATACGGATTAGGGGCATAACGGCTTCCCATTCCCACCATGTGGGCTTCTAGTTCTTTCTTCTTCATGGGTGCTGCCCTTCTTGAACCTTCTGAACCTTCCATCCTCCCACTCTTGATGGCACCCTCGATTAGCTCTCCGGATATTACGATATCCGAAAAATCCTTTGTAGCACTTCCCACTAGTTTGTCATAAAACGGAGCCTTTAAGGTGTTGATAAAGAGAACGGTTATCTCCGTTTTTTGTTAGTGGGGCTCCACTTGAGAGTGAGACGTCTCTCCACCTCTCTGCAAGATATCGCCTAAAAGTCTCGGACGACTTTTTCTCCATCATCTGTAAGGTCATCCGGTCTGGCACCATATCTGATACATGCTTGTATTGCTCGCAAAATGCTGATGCCAAATCTTTCCAAGATCGGATCTTTTCCCTACTAAGCTGGTTGTACCACCGAAGAGCTGATCCTACTAGACTATCTTGAAAACAATGGATGAGTAGTTTGTCTTCATTCACATAGCCGGTCATCTTCCGGCAAAACATAATGAGATGCGCTTTTGGGCATCTTGTCTCATCATACTTTTCAAAATCTGGTACCTTAAATTTCGGAGGCAAAATTAGATCAGGTACCAAACTAAGTTCTTTAGCACCTAGTGCCGAGAAGACTTCAGTGCCTTCGATTGCTTTAAGTCTTTCCTCCAGACTCTTATACTTCTCTTGAGCCTCATGATCCTCCATTCTCAACCTGGCTATTTCCACCGGGTCGTCCAAATGGAACAATTGGATTGGCGGGATCGCCCTGTGGATTTGATATGAATATCCTTGCCCTAAATGAGCAGGTGGCACCGCCTTTGCTCTAGATCTGTGGGTTCCCACAGGTGTACCTCTCTTTGTCTTTGCATGGGCGTGTGGCGGAGTGAATCCGGGAGGATAGAGCGGGTCTTGATTGTGATTGACTCTTAGCCGAGGTTCCTCATCGTCGTGGCTCTCGCATGGGTCCTTTCCTTTAACTAAAGCTGACATCATCTCCATCATCTTATTCATTTGATCTTTCTGTTCGAGCGATTCCTCTCGTGATCTCACCATTAAGTCCCTCGTCTCTTGCTGTGACCTAGCCAATTGCTCTTGTAATTCCTTTTGGATTCTTTCCATTCTTTCAATCCTTTCATTGAATTCAGCCTCCATTGTTCTAGTTTGTCGACGCGTTCTATACGAGTGGCGTGATTCCAGATTTCAAGTATTGCAACTGCACATTATATGATCCTATCCTTAGCGAACGATTATGAAATATGCAATGAATGAATGAATGAGTTAAATGCATGACAAATAAATGCTGAATAAATGACGAATGAATTGTTAGTTATGAATAAATATGCAAGAATTTGGTGTTGATTTCAAGATAGCCCCTATTTAGGCATTTCATTCATCCAAAGAGTTCATTACAAAACATTTCGTCCTTTTGATTTGGCTATTACACGAACTTTCTAGCTACTTCACTATATTTCCTTATTCGCTCTAAGAATTCTGATATGCTCGATCGTTGACTCGGCGGGAATCAGCAGCTGAGATCCTCTGCTTCATCTGATAAGTGTACCATTTGTATGGCCGCTTCACGGATTTTGTTGATCAAGAAGCCTAGTCGTATTTCTCTTTCTTGGAGGTCCATTTTATAAGCGTGAATGTCTCTATCATATTGCTCGCTCTTCTTTTCCAAGGTCTTTAAGAGACTATCCAATTGTTGCTGACGATCTTGTAGTATGACCTCTAAATCCCGCATCCTTTCTTTTAGTTCTTGCAATTTAGATCGACTAGTCATTGCCTCAGCAGACGCGGCTTCATATTCTGCGTTCTTCTTCCTTAGCTCCATCATAGTTCGTGCAGCCCTTTCCTCTTCTTTTTTCGCTTTTCCCTTCCAGAACTCCATTCCCCCTTTGATATTGCTTATCTCCTCTTTCCATTCCGATGATGATTTGCCTAGCCTGCCATTCTTGATGGTGGCTCTCAATTTCTTGTTTTCCAAATGAAGGTCCCTTAAATCATTTCTTACAACTTCCATTTCCTTTTGCACCTTCTCGGTTTTAGACCTTTCAATCTGAACATCGATTTTTAACTGGTAATTTTCCTCCTGTAGAGCACTGAGATCTCTTGACATCTTGGTCTTTTCACGTTCAAACTCTTGCCTTGCCACTTCTAACTCAGATGACACTACTTTTAGGAAAGGATTCTGAAAGGCGTAACTCGTTGACGAGACTTGCTGACTATTTATCCGATGAATCCTCCATACATCATAATCTTGAGTGAGAGAATCAGCGTACATGGCCAACTCCATCAGATGAATTTTCTTCCAAGATTTAGCAATATCTCGGATCCTCTTCATGTACCCCTCACCCGCAAAAGCGAACTCAGACTGTGCTAACCCTCTTGTGGCGGGTATGAATTGTCGCGAAGAAAATTGCCTTTGAACTAATAGCGGGGCATATCCAACACCCCCCATAAACCAAGTAGTGGCACCCAGTCTTGTTTTCCGACCTTGTACATCAGAACTGACGGGCGTATCCACGGTGCTCTCCACGTTATATCCTCGGCGCGAAGGTTTTGAAAAACTGAGACCCAGTGTTGCTCGGTGACTTCCTTAGGCCATTCTTTCTTGAGATATGCTTCCAATGGTGCAAATGTTTTTGAAAACATGTGAAACGGAGTGCGCTGGACTTTCCAAAAATGGCTCATAATCCACACATTGAGCAACTGCGCGCATCCAATAAATCGTCCTTCTTCTTTTCTTCGACAACTACTCAAGGATCTGAAGGTCTCGGCTAGAATAGTCGGGACAGAGTTGATTCCTTGTTTTAATTTTTCAAAGAAATCAACTACCGCGACTTCAAGATGTCCGAGAACTTTCGGGAAGATGATCAAACCATAGATAGCCAAAGCGAATAGATTCACCCTTTTCATCACATCAGGATGGTTCAGAACCAATTCTCGTAAGGAAGACCATGGAATACAAAGAGATTCATTCTTCTTCTTTATCTGCTTTTCAGCCCATGTGTCTGTCATATCTGTCAACCTCACTAGTTTCTTCTTAAAAGTCATCGGCTTAGGCTCCTTCACATATACTTTATAGGGCTGTGCATTATCAATACGAAGCAAAGCAGTATACTCCTCTATAGTTAGGGTCATGTCCTCTCGGTTGAAAGTAAAACATTGGTAGGTCGGATCCCAAAATCTGATCATGGCTTGAATCAAATACTCATCTATGTTGATAGTGATCAAGTGGGCTATATCTCC
The DNA here is from genome assembly GCA_025698465.1 of Gossypium longicalyx. Taxonomy (NCBI): domain Eukaryota; kingdom Viridiplantae; phylum Streptophyta; class Magnoliopsida; order Malvales; family Malvaceae; genus Gossypium; species Gossypium longicalyx. The sequence goes on along the minus strand of CM047007.1, from coordinate 91,494,119 downwards.
GTATTTCTCAGTGAATATACTTTTAACGTCTGAGTCCCACTGGTTCCAAATCCAAACCAAGTCTTCAAGGTTATTCTGACGAACGTTGACCGTTACGTGCTCAGGCAGATTGGCGAAACATCCCTCCATTAGACTATCCCCTTTTTCCTTTTGAGTTCTTAGAGACCAGTCCCGAACCACGGCATTCTTCTCGACTGTTTGTATAATTGGCTCTTCCATTAGAAACCCATTTTTTTGGCCACTAATCTTTAATCAACACCCTCCTAATGTGATGCCTATAATGCATGATGAGAAAAACAATAAGGCAAAGACAAATAACCTTGATTAGTAATTAAATACAGGCAAAAACATGGAACATTTATCAATTCGAACTAATTTATTAAACAGACCTAATCTCCTTTGTGTAGAGAGTGAAAATGCAAAAGGTAAGGGGCGTTCCTCCCGTGCACTTATTTCGGTGACTACTAACGGACAGAGGTTCGTCATGGCTCTAATTAGGTGGCTCGTACGGTTCACTATATGTGGTTTCGGTTCTAGACGAATTTTCGAATTGTTCGTACTATCGTCTACTAAGACTAGTACGGAACCTCGGTCGTAGCCCATCACAGGCTCACGAGTTCAATTCGAGGGATTACATTTACTTATGCCTATACGGAGGGACAGGTTAACTCACGAAAGCATAAGTCATATGTAACCCGAAAGTATTCACTAGCCTGTGCGGAGGAACGAGTTAACTCACGAAGGCGTAGCGTTTACTTTCACTTAAACGGACGGAGCCCGGGTATAGAGCTCATGTTATGCAAAATGCAAGTGCACGGTGTGTGGGGAGAAACTCACAAACCTTTACGTTTTATTTAAAACTAAACCAAAACTAAAATCATAAGAATTTAAAGCTTTGAAACAATTGGGCAAAACAGGTTAGAAGAATATATACAACACGATGCAAATGCATGATTTTTCATAAACACTTTTTTTAGGATCACGACTAAACATTAATTTGAACAAGAAATTTTGAAAGATTTGACAACACGCGTTTAATTCGACTCGACTCTCAAAAATGCTCGTCCCCAGCGGAGTCGCCAGCTGTAGCGACGTAAAAACTTTAGCTAGGTCACTAATTGTGGCGATTTAGTGAAAACTTGAAAACCGGAGTTTGATTTTTGAAAATAAACAGGAGTCGCCACGATCCTTTTATAGGTGTGATCGGACACCGATAAATTTATTTTAAAATAATAAAAAAGGTGAGTTTAGGTCTCACGTCAAAATCCAAAGAAAAATTAGGGTTCGGGAGTCGGTTACGCGCGAGGAAGGTATTAGCACCCTCGCGACGCCCAAAATTGGTATCTCATAAACACGTGTTGTCTTGATTTTCAAAAATACGAGTTCAATATGACATTTAGTCGTGATCCGATTGAAAAAGAGAGAAATTTTAGATTTTTTGAACTTTGAAAAGGATATATCGATTTAGCATGAGCCGGCAAATTCCATCCAACATAGCGATGAAATTCGATGACTTAATGTTAAACCGATACATTGCCTCGATTATTAATTAAAACATGAAAACATTTATGAAGTAAGAATTGAAAATAAATAAAAAATACAAATGATAACATTATTAATGAAAAATGTTAACATGGGGTGCTAGAATATTCGAAAAACAATAATGATTATGATATTCACAAAAGAAATAAAAATAAAGACAGATCATGAACGAATAAAGTACACTTAGTAATAATAACATAAGATAGTATATATACACAAGGTGACATGGAAAAATATACAACCAAAGATATGAGAGAGATCTGATTGAGTAATATATATAAAAATATAGCTAATAATATTGAGAATACATATCCATAATATATATACATAATATATATATACATATACGTATAATATAATTATATAAAAATACACACAAAATATAGTATTAAGAATAAACTCAATGTATATGGTATTAAAAAATATAGTATTAAAAACATAATATATATACATGATATAATAGAAGGAAAATAATATATATATGCATATATACAGAATATATTTAAAATTAACATATACAATATGCATATATAATAAAATACGTGAATACTATGATATTTTAAAAGAACCTATATATAAATGATGAGAAAAGTATTACGATAAATACTAAAAGTATCTATATATATATACACGAATAATAATGAATAATACGATATACAAAAGAATAATACTAATAAAAAGTATATATATATGTGTAATGAAATATATGTACTAATATTATTTATAAATACAATGGGGATAAAATAAATGTATTAATAACGTAAAAACCTAAAAAAAGAACCAAATTTTTATAAAGACATACTTATATAGATAATAAGGATAATGGAAATACTTAATGTATAATATTTGAAACATATGTATAATATAAAAATATATAAGGTAGTATTGGAATATATATATACAATATATACATGTTAAAAATGATAATAAAAACATTTGATAATATTTCACTAATATATATATATACTAAAAATATACATAATAATATATAAGATACAACATTAAAAGTATATATGAAGTATAAAAACATATATATATAATATAATATAAATATACTATATATAAAGTCACACACTAATACATAACGATAATAATAATGTTGAAATATAGAAAGTAAATATAACATATCAATAATATTAAAATGAAGTAATTGCAATAATACTAAGCATAAGGAATATATACACCTACATAATAACAAATATAATGACAACATTGAAATACGAAAATAAACATAGTAAAGGTAATGAAATAATTGAAATAAATCTACATGTAACAATATATATATACATAATGTAGTGGTAAAACACGACGTAATATATACATGAATACTTAAAATGCTAAACTTATTAATAAAATTATATAAATGTATTATAAAAAAACGTATGTAATATGTTTTATAAAATAAATACTGGAGTCATAGTAATATATACGAAATAATGTTAGAATAGAGTGATTAAAATAATATCGTATATGAGAAAGTATGTATACATATAATATTAAACATTTAGGTAATATATACATATATAAAAAACCTTAGTACTAATATTACATATGTTATATACAAATATATTAAGTGTGTATAAGTAATTATAACTATATAAATATATAATAAAGCATAGACTAATACATAATAATAATAATAATAATAATAATAATAATAATAATAATAATAATAATAATAATAATAATAATAATAATAAAGAATAACGAAAAATTAAAAAAAAAGAAAAAAAAAGACGAAATTGAATGAAAAAAAGAAGTTATTGGGGCCGATTTTAAAAAAAATAAGGGAAAGAGGACTAAAATGCAACGCGCACATAACTTAGGAGGACCAAAACAGCAAATATCCTTTTTATTAAAACGCAGCGTATATGTAGGGACGAAATCGCAAAACGCAACGAATTTTGGGCCCAAATTGAAAATAAGAAAAACTTGATTGTAACTTCCTAAAAAAAGCGGAAGGGCTAAATGCGCAATTTACCCTTCCGCTTAAAAAACACGCGGATCCCGACTGAGCGGGTGGGTCGGTCGACCCGACCTTACTCAAAACGACGTCGTTTCTTGACTAAGAGGGGACCAAAACGCACCGTTTTGGTCCCTATATAAGTTAAAATTTTTGTTTTTTTCATTTGTGATACCAAGAGAAAAAAAAAGAAGGGGAAGGGAGAGGAAAGGGAGAGAGGAGGGAAGGAGGGAGGAAAAGGGGGCTCGTGAAACACATCGTATAATCTATGTGGCGGAAATTGAAAAGTCGATTTTTTTTTTTTTTTTTTACGTTATTAATATATATATGTATTTACTCGGAAATAAATACGGATAAAAACACAACAAAAAAAATACCTTTAGGTCGAATCTGACTCGGCTTTTAGATCTTTAGATTTAGGGATTTTTAAACCTTGCTTTGATGCTGCTGTTTTTTTTTTGTATATAGGAAACTAATATTCTTGTTTCATTAAAATTTCTCCGACCCTTTTACATTCGTTTTTGGATGGCTTTTATAGCCTTACAATTTTATTTTTCTGTATTTTCTGTCTTGTCTGCAGGTACAAAAGCGGTGGCGTGGGCAGTGGGACTGACTGAGTTGGTGGTCAGTGCACAGTGGGTGTCAGGGGGGCAGGTGTGGTTTGGCGCCGAATGCAACTTAGGGTTTCAGTTTTCTGAAACCCTAAGTCCAGAGTTGGGCTATTTGGATCTAGTTTGGGCTTTAGGGTTTGGTAATATTGGGTCTTGGGTTTAGGTTAGTGGGTTAGGTTATTTGGGTTTAAAATTTGGTTAATGGGTTGTTTGTTTGTAATTGGGCCTAAATTTGGACTTCTACAATAACTACTTTATTATATGTTATATATTTTATACATTATTATTACATATTATGTATTATACATTTTATATATATTTATATTATTATTTATATACATATATTATTATCCTTAACTATTATATTTTATTAATTACTTACTTATATACTATATATTGTAATTTTAAACCTATATACTTTTATATTATATATTATATAATTATTTTATTTACTATGTATATTATTTATTATATATATATTTAAAATATTATATTTGTATTATATGTTTATTATATTATTAATTATTTATTTTTTATGTATTATCTTATTCTAAATTATTTTTAAAAAATATTTTATTATATATTAATTATTTTATTTTTTTATTACTTAAATACCAAAGGTTGATTTAAAATTATTATTAAGTGACGTTTTCTTTATTTTAGAGTTAATATATACGTATTGCTATTATTACTATTTTTTTATCATGATTTTTGTATGTACGTTTATATATTAAATTGTATATCATGCATCATTTTTGTTCAATAAATTTGTTTAAATATATGTTGAATCACCATTTTGTATGATTATTTTGCTTATTTATTTTTTCATGCAAGATATATATTTTTGTATATATATATTTTATGTTTAAGATTTGCCATGTCTATTAATTTATATATGATTCATGTATATCATTATGTTGTGTGTATTTATGCTCTTATTTGCCTATTATTTACTTTAGCTTAATTATTTTATTACATGCATAATTATTATATTATTTATTCTTCTTCTTATATATTATTCATGTTAAGCATGGAAATGTTAGATTTTTTTTTTTTTGCATACTGCCTTAGTATTAATGTTCCATAATATTAAATATGACATGTCATCCTCATACATGGATTTAAAACAATATTCAAAAGTTTTATAAAAATAAAGGCAATACTTGATGTTCAGAAGCTTCGAGAAAGGTAGTGCCCTAACTTACTGGGTTGCGACTTTTCTCGATGAGTTCGAATAGTCAAGTAACCTCCTAAGTATTTTCGAAGTTTTCAAAATACAAACAACTATTTTGGGATTTCAAAGCGTTGTGTCCTAACTTACTGGATATAGCGTTTTGTTGATTCAAGATAGAAATTTTCGAAAGACGAACTTAGTTTCGAAGGTTTTAAAATGTTGCGTTCTAACTTATTAGATGTGACGTTTTGACTCGTTTGAAATAAGTGAACCTTAATTTTCAAAATTAAGACATTCTAATTAAAAGAGGATTACATCTTAAAACTTTCTAATTTCCTACATTTAAGACACTTGATAATCAATTAGGTACCAATTTTTGGGCGTTACGAGGGTGCTAACCCTTTCTCGTACGTAACCGACTCCCGAACCCATTTTCTTGATTTCGTAGACTAAAACTAATGATTTTAAACAAAATGATTTATTGGTGATCCAATCACACCTAAACAGGTTGGTGGCGACTCCCGTTTTCATTTTTTAAAGTCGATTTCCATTTTCCAAAACACGATTTATGGATGGTTTCAACAACTACCTTCATGATCTCAAACGTAGTTGGCCCTCTAGAGCAAATTACCCTTGCAGGCAATCCAGTCTCTAACATTAAGGTCAATGTATCCAGCCTACCATAGGTACAAATACACCATCCCGTCTCTACTTGTTCTATAAATATATATACCGATTAATTTGGTGCTATCCATTAATAGAATCTTAATTCGATTGAAAATTTATAAAAAAATATAGTCTTTTTTATAAAGTAACCAATATCTTAACTTTATCCTTTCAACCAAAGTTTCATTTATTTTTTATATTAAATTTTTTTACTATCATTGTAGGTATGCCATATTCTAGTATGTATCATGTCATTCCGTTTTTTTTTTAATATTCAATTTTTGTCAAATGTTAGGATTTGAATATCTCTCACAATCTTCTAAATACATGAAAAAATTTAAAAACAGTGAACTTACTCATGTAGACCGGTCAATTCTTATCTAAACTCAAAATCGAACCTAATCAACTTAAACTCGATTTAATCTGATATGATCATATAAAGTTCACAACTCATGCCTGAATTGACCCAAATTCAAAGCGATTTAAACTTAAAATTGAACCAAACTAAAATTACTTAAAAGTTTTAAAACTTGTTTGCATGAATTTAATACTCATATCCGAATTACATGCTAGTAAGTGACTATATATATACTGGTGAATGCAGGCTATAATAATGCACATGCTGAGCTATGTGGATAAGGTCGAAATGCAAATACAGGTAGCTAAAGATATCATCCCTGATCCAGAGTTTGTAGCTAAATGCTTTGAAGATGCCTTGCTTGAGATGAAAGAGGTTGTATTAAGGACCAATAAAGAATAGACAAATAAAAAGAAATTAAAAGATGTTTAATTAATTTATGTAATAAGAGAATCCCTCAATAGAATTGATATATATGAGAAATAATGTCGTGTAATGTAATAGTTGTGTTTAAGATGTTATATATTTATATAAAATTTTATGTATTAATAATTTGCATTTTATAATTTTGATATATTTATATATTATATTGTATAATATTATAGGGTAAATTATATCAATGATCATCCAATTATTGAAGTGTTTCTATTTTAATCACTTAACTATACATTTGATATTCATTAAATCATTAATGGAATGTTGACATGGACATTTTATTGGCATAATAATTAATTCATCCCTCAATATTTATATTTTATATCAATTTAATCTCGATTCAAAAAAAATTATAAAATTTATAAATATAAAAAATATGTAATTCTTTGAAAAAAAAGGAATTAAAAAATATTTTAAGAAATTAGAAATAAAAATATAGAAAAATTATAAAATTTGATTTTTTAAAAAAACTCAGTACTAACCTAATATCCATTTTGTTTAAAAACTCGTTCATCATCTTCAACTTCCCACCATGTTGCATTGTCATTCCCTATTCACCTAAAATACCTATAGCCATCACCTTATATATCCCCAAACTCTTCCTTCACCCCACACAAAAATAAAATCATAAAACCATCACAGAACCCTCACTATTTTTCATCGATTCTTTCCCAAGCTCCATTCTCGTTCCCTATTCACCTAAATATCTATAACCCATCATCACCTAATCTCCAAACTCTCTGTTCACCGCACAAAAAAAAAACAACATTAAACCATCAACAACTCTTGCTATTTTTTATCAGCTCTTCAAAACCAACATAGTTATACCCTGAATTAAACCCTCATTCCAACGTTCATTACCTTCATCATTCCTAAATCCCATCAAACACACCACTAGCCCCCGCCTTGAGCCTCGTTCCACTATCAGTTTTAAACCCTCAATCTCATAGCAACTCTATACCGTAGAACCACTACCACATATTGCCAAACTCATACCCATCAAGACTCGACACTCACCATGCCAATATCCTCAAGTCACCATATTCATTTTGCAATCTAAGTCTAGTACTGTATTGGCGGGATGATATTCAAGTTAAGTCTCCTCAATAATGTCGATTTCAAAATTTGAATTTGGGGGTAATGTGCCATTTTTTGTTTAAGATTAGGCTAGAGAGGCTCTCTAATGATCCATGCTTAATGTGTATGCCCCGTGCTTGCCTAATGGCAAAGAGATTATGGATGGTATTGAGCTGATTAGCAGTGGTCCTGGAAATTCCAGTTAAGGGGGGATTTCAACACTATTATTTGGTATTAGCAAATGCTTGATAATATCTTTATCCATTTTTATTTGACATATAATAACCCTATTTTAATAAAATTAGGAACTATGTGTCCAACTATTTAAACTCTTGACATAATTGTTATTTTGTTAGAAAAAAAATATTTTTTTTTGAGAAAAAGCATAATTTTCAATTAAAGAGAGAATTAATTTTCTTATCGAAAGTTAATAAAATTTTTATTTTGTTTAATTGATTCAATAAATTTTGAGTTCACACTCAAAACATAGATAATGTCGTTTTTTATCTCGTACAAAACACAAGCATAATTTTAATTAAGTTTATTGTTATAAATAACATAAGTAATCAATTTTAAAAACTTTTAAACTTTCGTGCCTAAAAAGTTGTTTCCTAAACTGATTTTTTCCAACAACCCGCCAAGTATTTATAAGGCACAATCGTCTTTTTTTAGGAAATCAATAGCACGTGTTTGGCAGGAAGTAAAAGACAGTATATGCTGGACTATAGGCAAGGGAAAGTCAGTGAAGTTTGGTTTGATACTTGGATTGTGGAGCTTGGCCTTTTAGTTCATCACTGTTGCAATCCAGCTATTGCAGATGATAGGGTTATGGTACAAGATACAGTGCGTGCGAGCGGGGAATTGGATTGGGGTTGGTTTGCTTTTAATCTGTAATGGGAGATTGTTCTGCGCATAGCTGGCACTCGGCCACCTCCTGATGCAAGCCCAAATTTTGTCTGTTGGCAATGGTGTAAGACGGGGGAAGTTTACGGTGGCTAAGACGTATAAGCACTTGACTCGACATTTATGGGGCCCGAGGGATCCTATTTGGAAGGTGGTCTGGTTGTTGCACGGGCCACAACAGTTGTGGCAATTTCTATGGCTGGTGGTGAAGGGGACGTTGCTAACTAATGTTGAACGGGTGAGGTGTGGCATGGTTGATGACCCGCTCTGCTGTCAATGTAGGGTTGGTGACGAGACGATTCTTCATATTTTACATGATTGCACCGTTGCAATGGTGTCGTGGCAAAGAATTTTGTCGTATAAGGTAATTCGAGATATTATAAGTATCTATCATGAGATTTTATTAATATGAGATAATTAAGCTTAAATAAATTTTTTATTATCTTAAAAGTGTACTCATGTTAGGATTGTATTTACACTTAAGACTGGGTAGATAATTATTTTGAGGTATAATGGGTGGTCACATTTAAAGATATTACAAATGAGAGGCATCAACGTAGAGTCAACGATGCCTTTAGTGTTGACATGTGTCCGCTTAACGAAGGGATATAACAAGTTTATAAATATAAATACAATGTAATTATAAACAAATACAAAATAAAATAAAACAAATAAAAAGTGCAAACCCATAAAATATAATTAGACAAAATTCAACTATATTTTGTGATGATAATAAAAAACCTAGTACCTCAAGAAAATACCTAAACCTAATTTTTACAATTTCTTTTTGCAATTTTAAACTATACTACTTTCATAATACTGTTGCAGACAAAAATTGATACTGAACATTAATAAACTATGTCACGACAAAGCATGGTAAAGTCAGTTTTCACTTTTCAGTTCTAAGATTCCTAAATTAGACAATTTGTCACTGAATAACATGGATAGATCAGGGACAGGGAGCAGCGGATTAAACAGTAAATTTGGTCTGACTTTAACTGCTTGTTTTTATGTAAAAATACCGTATGGGTCCTATTATAACGTAAATTCTATTTTGCTCCCTACACTCCTAAGAAAAAATCCACAATGAAACACACATAAACAAGTAGCATTAAGAAACCAAGAAGATAACAAGAGGCTAGCTAGAAGTTACCAACAATGAAACACACATAAACAAGTAGCATTAAGAAACCATAATAGCTGCATCAATAGCCAAACTGCCCTGTACTTCGAGAGGTGGTTCAGTGTAGATTCGCAAATTAATGCCATTCGGATTTAAAATCTTTGCTAAACCTTATGCCACCATGTTGTCGCTTCTATTAACACTCTCCCTTTGCAAAGCCTCCTTGATCACACTAGCATTCTCAGACTCGAAACCTTGCTCCCAAGCCAACCTGAGTCCTTCAATTGCTCCCCGAAGCTCAGCATAAAAAATCGAGCACCCAATAGTTTGTTAAACCCCAACAACCATTCGTCTTTGATATCCCTAATTAGTCCACCCGACCAGTGCTTTAGACATCCTTGCATGGACAACGCCGTCGACATTCACCTTTACCCATCCCTGCTCTGGATGACCCCATATAACCTTCTTTTGCAACCAGTAACATGAACTCTGTTGCCTGCCTCGGTTTGCTTGATGTTAGAAGCCCCGTACCATCTTTGTGATAGGATATTTTCAACATTGAAGTTACATCGTTTGAAAACTGCAGCACAACGTTGCTTCCGTAAAAACCAGATGATTGAACCGAACCATTTCCCATTCAACACCCTCAAACTATAGTTTCGAGGTGTCCTGCAAGTCTGAAACTATCCAATCCACCAGAGGAACAATAAAGAAACAACAACTGCATGAGATAAGAATGGTTCCCTCTCATAGTGCTCATGCCACCCTATAATTTTGCAGGGCATGTAAGCAATCTTTGTCAGAAAAAATAAATAAGAAAATTGACATGAAAAATAAAAATAAAGTTAGTAAAATATAATGATTGAAGTGTATGGATAATCCAATAACATATAATGTCTTTAAGGCGTGTACAATAACAAAAGTTTCGTAAGGGTATGTTACTATGGACAAAACATCTTTTTAAAGAGATTTAATTTGAAACTATTATATATCCAAGGTCTAATATTGAAATAATTTAAGAGATTTTCTCTGACTTTGACCATGTCAACAAACAATTCGAAATGCCCCACTCTTTTAGAACAGTTTTGGGTTAAATAGCAATGATTTGAAGAGCACTTATTTTTATATTATTTTAGAAATCCACTTTAATATGTCTCCAAGATACAACAAAACACTCAACACTTCCAGCAAATTAGTAACAATAATTAATAGAAAAGTCCTTTAAATAGAAATCCAACATTTTTATCTTTCCATGATATAACATTTCATAGAGATATTTTTAAGAGATACTTTTTTATAGGATTGTATTATTTTATAAGATAACTTTATATATATAAAGTTATGTCTTTATAAGATAACTTCATGTGCAAAAGTTATGTCTTTATGGTACAACTATTTGATCATTAATTATAATTTGTTAGACATTTAAATAACAAAATATTATCACCTATATCAACATTATAAACTACTAACAACCCTCAGCAAGTTTAAAATGTTGGTAACTTATTTTATAGTCTTTCACTCAAACAAATATTATATATACAAGATGATATCTTTCAATTTGAGCCATCAATTAAAGAATGTATTTTAGAATTCTAATGAGTTGTCAGTGTCAAAAAATTGAACTGCAACTCTTAGTATTTGAAGTGGAAGTAAACCACACACAATATTCATTTATATTTTAGTTAGAGGTCATTCACTTTTAGCACCATTATAACCATGTGCTTATCTTATTCATAATAACCATTTACAAGAGAGATGCCACTTCTATTTGTTGAAGCATGATGCGATTTCCCAAGACTTGGAAAGTTTGGAAAACAACTTAGATGGATGGATCGTCTTGAATGGTTCAATGGTGGAAAACCTCAACCCGTAGTAGTCTTAGCTAAAGAACCTTAGCTATATTAAAGCTAAGACTTGTTTAACACTCAAACCACTAGAAACTCCGTATAAGGAAAGTCGCCACACTCCGAGATGGGGAACGGAGTGATAAGACAATTGGTGAACGCCACTAACCTTTCTGCTTGATAAGTTCAAAAGTTCGGTTAAGAACCAAAAGAGAAAAATCTCACAAAGTATAAATTTGATTAATAATGTTCTAACCTCAAAATGTCCTTGTTACAACATATTTATAAACACAAAGATGACTACTCAAATTTGGCATCTAATAGTGTTCACACACACCATAAACATGTTCACACTTAACATAAAGATGTTCATACATAGGTCATTAAAAATGGTTCTTGAACTTGATGGATGCATGCATAAACTGAATGGTCACTTTCTTCCCCCTTGGTGCGTGCATGCATGCTTAGCCATGAAGAAACTTCATGTTCCATGAATTGGTCACTGTAGAAAGCCCAATTTGCCCGGGCCCATACAGATACAAAAACAAAAAAAATAAAATAAAATAAACTAAACCAAAATAAAATAAGTTCAGTCCATATTACAAAACGACCTAAAGCAAAATTATGACTCAATTTACAAGGGTTCAATAGCCCAACGACTAACTAAACCCAAACCCAATACAAGCCCAAATAAACCTAAAACCTAGACCCAAAATTGCATTGGCCCAAATGGCCCAAAGGTCAAGCAATTCTCAGGAACCCTAGGGTTCCCTTGCGCTACAGGCAACACCCCGCGTACGGCCTCCTTGAGCCACAGCCACGGCCACCTCGCCATGTCCGCACGTCCGTACGCCTCCATGTCGCCTTGTACCTGCAAATCAAACGAAAACAACAACAACAAAAAAGAGAGAAAAAGCTTGTATTTTTTATCAATTATTTCTCTCGGCTATAAAGTCAAAAGAGAATCATCTGTAATTTTTTACGCATACTACGAATACAATATACAAAAAAAATTCACTAGAGATTCACAAAGCAATCAGAAAAACAAAAGTTTCTAAAAGTGGTGCCTTTATCTTCGATTCATTTTTTTATCGTTATTTCCCTTATTTTTACGGATTAGAAGAAAGAAAATAGAAAAAGGGGAGGAAAAGAGAGTGAAAATCTCACCTGGGTTCGTCCGTCGCCACCGCGGTAGTTTCTTTTGCCGAAATCGACGCTAGGATGAAGGGGGATTTGAGAGCATTTGAGGGGTTTCAAATTTTTTTTAGGAGGTTAACAAAATGATTTTTTTTAGAAATTTTTTTTGTTTTTTATAAGACGATCAGACGACGTCGTTTTGGGCCTACCTTAATGGCCTTAAAACGACGCCGTTTAGATGCCAAGACCCGAGATCCGACCCGAAACCTGCCCAGGATCCGCGTGTATTGGACAAAAAGGCTATTTATGCCCCTAGTCCTTCCGCATTTGAGGCTTGTTTCAATGTGGTCCCATTCTGTTGTTTCATATCTTAATTTTATCCTAGAACTCTATTTTTGTTTCATTTTGGTCCCCATGTGAACGGCATCGTTTCAGGAATGGGAATAATTTCCCATTTAGTCCTCCCTCTTTGCGCGCGTTTCATCAGTGCTCTTTTATTCTGCCCTTTTCTTTTATTTATTTATTTATTATTTATCCCTATAGCTTTAATTTAATTTCTATTTAATCATTTCTTGATTATTTTTGTTTTTGTCATTTTTTTAGTTAATTAACTTAATATTAATATTATTATTATATTTTCTTTTCCACATTTAATTATTTGTTTTATAATTGTGTTACGAAATTAATTATTTTTGCCATATTATTGCTATTATTTTATATATATATACTTATTTACCAAAAAATACATATATATATATATCATATTTTATCATTTGCCTATATATCTTTTGACATTTAAAAAAAAACTACTTTATTTAAAAAAAACTACTTTATTTTTCTTCTTTAAATTTGGTCCTTTATTTTCATTATTTCACAATTCTTCAATATCTTTTTATGCACTTATTTATTTATGCACTCGCCCTATTATGCTTTTAAAAATTGGTTTCATCTCAATTGAGACCCATTTCGTTGTTATTGTTATTATTTATTCTATTATGCGTTTATTTTTCTTTAATCGTTAATCTTGGTGTTAAATTGATGTATATTACGCGATTATTGTCATCACATATTATGAATCATTTATTAGTACACTCATATTATCGTCATTCGTTGGCATAATATTTTATTCGCATGCCTCTTTTAAATATTATCAATTTTCATTCAAATTCGCAAAAAAAGGAAAATTTCTTAATAAGGTCATATTTCGTGTTTTTTTAGGAAATACGAGAAATTGTACCCTAACTTACGGGTTTCAGCTTCTCGTTAAACCTAAATAACCAAATTTCCTTTTAAATTTTAACGTTTACGAATTTTAAATAAAAAATGAAGGCAATATTTTGCGCTTGGAGACTTGAGAAGGTCGTGCTCTAACTTACGGGATTTCGATCTTTTTTCTCGTTGGATCCGAACAATTGAATATCCTTCCAAATTAAAACCCTTAAGATTTTAAATAAAAAATTTTCAAAGGCAAGCTTATTCTTGAGGGTTCAAAATGTCGCATCCTAACTTACGGGATGTGACATTTGTTATCTCGAGACAAGAGGGTCTTTGACATTTGTTTCAATTTATTCAAGCATTTTTGTAAAATTAACACATAAAAAAGAGAGGATCGTATTTTTAATTCTTTTCGGGTTTTCAACTTTTAACGTTAAGACATTAATTAATCAATTAGATACCAATTTTGGGCGTTACGAGGGTGCTAATCCTTCCTCATGCGTAACCGACTCCTGAGCCCTTTTTCTCGATTTTCGTAGACCAAAATTGTTGTTTTAGTAAATCAAAACATTTTATTAAAACGATCGATCACGAGGTGACCCGATCACACCTCTTCAAAAAAAGATTAGTGGTGACTCTTATTTTTTATTTTTGACCCCGTTTTTTAAAAAAAAAGATGGTTTCGATAGCTTGGTGACTCCACTGGGGAGCTGAGAGAGTCAAGCCATAAATTGATTAATTTATGTCTTTTTGTTGAAAATTGAAAATTCGATTAGAAATACAATCCTTTCATTGCATTTCATCTGTTATCTTCGTGATCTTGGTCATAAAACCTACTTTGTTGGTTTGAGTCTTTAAATATTTTTGCATATGGTATTTCATGACCGCTCGGTCTTACCCTTTAAGTGAGAGCGAGAAACTAGTCATTTATGAGGTTTTCACCTTCGTATAGGATAGTGGATCACTTCCGGGATACATCCGTACCTATGTCTTCGTGAGATTTTCATCTCCGTATAGCCATAGGGAAATGTATTCCCCTGAACCGAACTCGGTCTATATGAGTCTATAATGGGTGAGAATCGAGGAATCTGTTGGTTCAAGTACCCTGTCTTTAGAACCGAACTACATGTAGTGACCCATAGGAGCCCACCCTAGGTGGAGCCACACCAAACCATTAGCGGTTGTCCGAATAGGTGTCATGCTTGTTATTTCTTGCTTGCTTTGAGTTCATGTGAATTATACTGACTTGTGTTGTTTTGCTTGTGATTGCATGGCATTTCATCATAAAAAAGGGTGTCGGTCCAAATTATATTACTAAATAGAGAGCTTGACATGGAGAATGAATTTTTTGATAAAGTGGAGGATAATGCGGCTGTCCGTATATGGTCGGAGAAAACACAATTGGAAAAGGAAGATAACTTGACAGCGGGGTATACGTCAGAGTTATGGGACTTCACTGGTATTAGCGTGACGCAGAATGATTTTCGGGAATCGAAAGAAATATGGGCCCAATGGGGTGATGAAATCAAACAGTTCTTTTACGATAGTTACGGTGATCTACCCTACTTACTTTACATTAAGATAGATAAGCATCTGTTTCGGGCTTTGGCTCAATTCTGGAATCCGGCCTACAGTTGTTTCACCTTCAGGAACATAGATTTGGTGCCGACAGTGGAAGAATATACCGCCATACTTCAATGCCTAAGGGTTCAGATTGACAAAGCCTATTCTAGAGCAGCTAATGTTCCGACCTTTGTGAAGAAATTGATGAATATCACCAGAATGAGTGAACAGTGGGTTACGACTCGAATCAAACAGAAAGGAGAAAGAAAATGTATTCCCTGGAAAAGTTAACGAGACCTGATCTTGGCACATCCAGATGTAAAGAAGAGGGTTAATGTTTTTGCTTTAAGCATCTACGGGCTAATTGTTTTCCCTAAAGCATTGGGGCATGTCGACGAGGCGGTTTCTGACTTGTTTGACTGACTAGGTAAGAAAGTCACGTTGGTACCTGCAATCTTAGCCAAAACTTTCATATCTTTGAACGCGTGCCGAAGAACTGGTGAGGGTCGATTCATAGGATGTGCACAACTGTTACTAGCATGGTTTCATAGCCATTTCTAGAAAGTAGACAAAGTTTCGTATTGGGTGTTCTCCAAGAATTACTCCCCTTTAAAAGAAATAGTGGCTACACTAAGACGGGATAACATATTAGAGGAAAGATAGATGGCGATCCTCCAAAATCTCTAAGAAGAGGATGTTGAGTGGAGAGCCCCTTGGTTGGTTCCCGATGAGATCTTGTACTGATGCGGGGATTTTGACTAGGTCCCCCTACTTGGGATTTGAGGAGCCGTAGGGTATGCCTATTTGCTTGTGTTGAGGCAGTACCGATCAAGACAGTTCATACCAGCGACCCATGGGCTAGCTTAGTGTGAGTTTTCGTATAATGGGGATAATTATAAGAAGAAGGTACGAGAGATGTCCAACGTTTGGAATCAGACTCGCCGAATGAAGAGATTGGCAGTAGGTCCGATAACGGCCCCTGAGTATAATGGGTGGCGGAGTAAGAGAATCAACGATAATATTCTCGAGCCAAATCAAGAGGGCGTACGGTCAATGGAAAAATATCTACAAGTGGTCCCATCTGAGTTAGAAATCATAAAGCAGGACTATGAGAAAAAAATGTAGAACTCAGAAAGAAAATAGAACAACTGGAAGAGGAAAAGATGCATCTGAGACTAGATGTTGACGTTCAGAAATTAGAGACCAAGAAATAGAGAAAAGGAAAAAATAAGGCCGAGGAAAATTTAGATAGTTTAAAAATAGACTACAAGAAATTACGCCTATCAATGAGAATCACCGGGTTGGGAAAAATGTCGGAACAGTGGCAACACGAGATTCAAGAAGAAAAGGCAAAAGCCGATCGATGGGAGAGAAAATATTAAGACGCTCAGGGTAAAAAAGAAGCCTTAGAAAAAAGTCTGTCGGAAGCCCAAAATGAGAAGATCGGGGTTAAAAGTCAGAATAGCAGAACTGAAGAAATCGCTTCATCAGCATCGTAGCCGTAACTCTACAATAGAACTGAAGGTGAGCTTGGATAGGATTGAAGAGCTGAAAAAGAAGGTCGAAGAACTTGAGACTGTATTACAAAATAGTGAGCTTCGAGTTAAGCTCCTTAAAGTAAATAATGAGCAGTGTAATGAACAACTTCATCTATCTTAGGGTCAAAGTAAATACAAAGACTACATTATGGGTGAGGTTGTGGCCCAGATTCGAGAGGTGACTAACCATCTATAGATTTTAGCAGTTCAAGCGGATGTATTAAGTATGAAGTATGAGACAGGAATTGGCCTGGTTGCTTAAGAAAGTTAAAACTTTAAGCATTAGGGCTAGGTCGTATCTGTAATCCATTTCTATGTAAAGAATTTTGTTTTCTAGTAAAGTTGTTTTAAATAAAATTGAATCAGAATTGACGCCTTTTTATGCATCCGTGCATTTACATTTCATCGCATCATATGCATTAATTTTCACAAAAAGAACCTAATTAAAAAAATTATTTCAGTAAT
The DNA here is from genome assembly GCA_025698465.1 of Gossypium longicalyx. Classification (NCBI taxonomy): domain Eukaryota; kingdom Viridiplantae; phylum Streptophyta; class Magnoliopsida; order Malvales; family Malvaceae; genus Gossypium; species Gossypium longicalyx. The sequence goes on along the minus strand of CM047007.1, from coordinate 91,476,502 downwards.
CTGGAAACCGATAAAAATCCACCAAGTACGCATCTTTACGGTACACGAAGAAAAACTAAAGCGATGGATAAAAGACTAGAAAGGTTGGAACAAATGCAGAAAGAGATGCAAGAACAGATGCAAACATAAATGCAAGGGCAATTGGCTAAAATCCAGCTGGATATGAGGGACCAAATGCTGGAATCATAAAGGAATATGATGAATCAGCTAACACAACTGCTGACTGGTAGACAAGAGAAAGGAAAGGGCCCTATGGTCAACACTAGAGATGACAATGAAGATCCTCTCTACCCTCCTGGTTTTACCTTGACGAATGCTCAAACGTAACCCGAGATGTACACGCGAAGGCCATCTGTTACAATCAGGCCCCAACAATTTCAGACCGGTGCCTTAATGCCAATCAACTATCAAGCAGGCTCAGGCTCTAATCCAGGGGATAACCCAATTAATCCCGTAGTCCCTGATCTGGATGACATGGTAGAAGCCGAAAGAACGCGAGTGGAGCTCCCGAAACAATTGGAAGACTGATGTAGGTGGTTAGAGGAGAAGTTCAGAGTGATGGAAAGTGCTGACTATTACTGTGGGATCAATGCTAAAGATTTGAGCTTGGTTCCGAACCTGGTGCTTCCCCCAAAGTTCAAAACTCCTAAGTTTGAGAAGTATAACGGGACTAGCTGCCCCGAGGCTCATATTACCATGTTTTGTAGACAAATGAATAGGTACGTCAACAATGATCGGCTATTGATTCACTGCTTTCAGGACAGTCTGGTTGGGGTAGCATCTAAATGGTGCAACTAATTGAGCCGTACCAAAATCAACTCATGGAACACTACAAGAAAATAGGGCTTATAAAACGCTGCAAAAATTATAAAACACGGAGCAATAGCTGCAAAAATTCAACATTGATATATCTATTTTCTCGACGTATCGCACTTGAGTTTAATAATAGTCTCAACTTACATAATTTCCTTGTATCAATATATCAAAGATAATCATATATGTACATGTCATGAAACATATCATGCTCTTACCGTTTCTTCATAAGCATATATCATTCATTTCATTATATCAATATTTCATGCTCCATCATTTCCATATATTTTATGTATATTTATTCCAGAAATAGCTTATATCAAACTTAACATAAATTATATTCCATGTACTTATACTTATTTCGTTTATCTATCTTCATAATTATTTCATACAACTATTTTGTACATATATTTCCATATGACCAGTTCTTGTAAACATTTCACACGACTATTTCATATAACCATTCGTCATCTAATACATATTACCTGAATATCAATTGTTCAATAGATGTCATCGCGTCTCCCATCCACGATCTTATTTATCTTTGACATGATGCCATAGTGTCTTCCAACTATGGTCTTACTCATTTTCTGTTATGTTGCCATGGTATCTTTCAACCATGGTCTTATTCATTTCATGTCACGCTGCCATGGTATCTTTCAACCATGGTCTTATTCATTTTCTATCACGCGTTGCCATGGTATCTTTCAACCATGGTCTTACACATTTCATATCGAGAGAGCACACTCGCGAACCTCATCCTTACAAGTGGGATTACCAGTCCAAAGCTAAATCCTCTGTAATATAAACTCATAGAGTATTGTCGGGATTACCAGTCAAAGCTAAATCCTCGCAACGACAATTACTCTAATGAGCTTGGATCCAATTACAGTCAGGCTAAATTCAGACCCTAATTCGGATTACCGTCGGGGCTAAATCCATTTTCCACATATTCTTCTGGGAGGGCTATATCGGGATAGGATCACCCGTCGAGGCTAGATCCTTTTTACTGTCAATTCCTTTCCAGAGATCCATCGAATTTTCCTTTCATTCAATCGGGATTTCTTCCCATTTTATCAAATACATCAATGTTTCATAAATTTCCATACAATGAACATTCGAATCATATTCACATCAATAACATACATTTAAAGCATTTAAGAATATAATTCAAGTTACACGAACTTACCTCATTGCTTATTTGTGTGTATAATTTCATTAATCCGATATCTTTTCTTTTCCACGATCAAGTCTCATATTTGAGTCATCCGGATCTTTATAAATAAATTTGATCATCATTTTCATTCATTTCATATTCTAATGCATTTAATTAATGCTCTAGGAAAAATTACCATTTTGCCCCTAAACTTTTAATTAATGACGATTTCATCCTTAGGGTTAGGAAAATAAAATTCTTGCAATTTAATCCTTATTTCCAGCTATTATTCTCATATATATTGATAACAGTCCATGAATTCTATAAAATATCAGAATTTTCCATAATTTCAACACATTTCAATTTAATCCCTAAAACATGTTTTCCCCTATCTTGAACTAAATTAATAATTTCATTCAATTTTGTAATTTAAATAATAAAATAATCCGTTTCATGCAATTTGGTCATTTCTGACATTTTTACAAAATTGCCCATAAAGTTTTACTTTTTTTCAATTTAGTCCCTGAGCCTAAAATATGCAAATTAGCCATGCTAGATGACTATTCATACATATTTTTCCTCCTCCTCCTCTCCATTCCACATCCTTAATGTAGATAATACACTTGTAAGTAACATTATCCATAATTTTTATTATTTACTTTTATGAATATTCAAGCTGTCTATCTGCATCATAGTCACTAAATTATTTATATCTGGAGTTATAGAACTCCAAATTAAGATCCGCTAATTTTCCCTGAAACTAGACTCATATATCTTATTACCATAAAATTTTAAGAATTTTTGGTTTAGCCAATAAGTACAGTTTATTCCTTAAAGTTACCCCTGTTCTGCCATCTGACAGTTCTGGCCCTTCTTCACTAAAAATTAATTACCTCCTCATACAGAATTCGAATGATGTTCCCGTTTGTTTCTATTGAAAATAGACTCATTCAAGATTCTAAAAATATAAATTTAAGTCTCTAATTATTTCTATCCAATTTTTGATGATTTTCCAAAGTCAGAACAGGGGAACCCGAATTCATTCTGACCTTGTCTCACAAAATTCATTATATCTCATGATTTACAAATCCATTACTTACACTGTTTCTTCTATAAGAAACTAGACTCAATAATATTTAATCTCATGTTTTATTCATCCTATAATTAAATTTCTACAATTTTTGGTGATTTTTCAAAGTTAGAATACTGCTGCTGTCTAGAACTGTTTTAGTGCAAGATATTAATTACCATGTTGTAACAGCCTTATTTTCTTTTTCTACATCATTTCTCATCACTTTCTCTTATTTTCTCTTCACTAACATATCAAGAACATAGGACCTTATGTAAGAAAGCTCTACTATAACATTATTTCCATGCTTTGTTAATGATAACAAACTTAAAAACATATTGAAATCTTGATGTACTTACCTTTTCTTATTGACTTCAATCTTTAACTTGATTTTTCTCTCTCCTCCAGCTTCGATTTCTTGAATCCAACTTGATATTCTTGCTCCCCATCATCTCCTTGTTATCTTTCTCTCTTAGTAGCTATGGAAATTCTTTTGATTTCTAGGTGAAAATGGTGAATTTTTGGTGGAAGGACCAAATTGTAAAGAAAACAAAATTTCTTTATTTTCCTTCTCTTCTAACGTTGGTTGCATGGGAAATGAAATGTGTTGTTAATTCTTCATCTTCCTTCCTTTTATACTAAATAAATAATAATATAATAATAAACATCTCATAAAAATATTAATAAAATAATATTTATCTAATTAATTAATTTAAAATATCATCAACATAATCATTACATTCTAGAATTCTCTCTCTCTTACTAATTGACCATTTTACCCTTCATGATCTTTTAGAATTCCATCATTGAGTCATCACTTAATTTGGTAAAATTGCGATTTAGTCCCTCATAATTTTTTTACCTATTCAATTTGGTCCTAATTCATCAATTTTTCTTGGTTTCTAGATCATTCCACCCTTAAAATATTTTCACTATTAGTCCTTCAACTTTTTTATATTTACACTTCAGCCCCTTAAATTTTGAGTATTTACTCTTGTGCAACAAGACTTTTCTTATCTTTGCAATTTAGTCCTTTCTTGAATTAATATATCATAATATACTTCTCAATATTGACATAACTCAAAAATTCCCTTTTTGTCACTTTATTTCCTTATTTTACTATATCACGGATAATATTTTACTGTAAAAATTTTCGGGGTATTACAGCTACCAATGGAGTAACAGCTTTTCTCTTCAAAGAAGTTGCAAAGATGCATAACCTTCCTACTCAGGTAACTCCATTGCCATATTACAGTAGAAGAGGTGATAGTTGGAGAAGGTAGGATCTCACCGATTAGTAAATGGATTTTAGTAACTATATAATGTGCTTTTGTAAGACAAAAGGGGCTACTTGATGAGGAGAGCTGGTTGTCACATGTTTAACGTGTAGACCTACTTGCTCGAATTGCTACAATTGGACCGAACATTAGCAATAAGTGGATATAATGTCTAGTCGTATGGTAATTTTTCACACACCTTGTGTCTTGAAAACACGAGTCATGGTGATGGATAACGATGGGACATGGTTGACAAATGAATATAAAGAAAAGAAAAGAAAAACAAGAGAAAGTTACATGTTCACATTCTTCTAGTTATATAATATGCATGTATATATCCTCTTTGAGTTATGATTTCCTTGTAGGAATTTGTGGTAAGAAATGATATGGGATGTGGATCCACCATTGGTCCCATACTTGCTTCAGGAGTTGGTATTCATGATCGTTGATTGTGGCATTGCCCAGCTCTCTATGCACAGCAATCGAATCCATGCATGATAAACTTGCAACAAATAGGATTTATATATTGTTGCATTTTGCCCTATTTATAAAATGCGATTCCGTAAATACACCTATTGGTATCATGTAGATCTTAATTATTTTTCTACTTTTGATTCACACTTTTGCAAAGTGTGAGAGAAGTATGTGGAAAGGAAGATATAGACATTGCTTACAAACATTTCAAGGCATTTTACCAAACTTTCTCCAGCATAGATAGGAAGCTTATTGTTGACTAACTGGTAAAGTTAAAATTATTCATGTCATTCATATTTTGTAGCTCAAAACTAATTTTTCAAATAAATTATTTCTTGCTTCATCCTTGAATCTGGAAATTACATAAATAACAGCAAAAAAGGTGATGTGTTTAAACATATGGATTGCATACTTTTAATATAAGTTCAATGGATAATGACTAATGGCTCATTTCCACTGGCTAATCACATTCTTTTGGGTTAGAGCATGTATTCAGATCCAATTGCTATTTACTAACTGGTTGTTGCATAATGTGTGAATTATAGCAATTTGGCTGTTCAACACACTATGAAATAAAATAAAGGGCATTTGTAGTTAAACTACTTGCACATTTGAATGTTCTTTTGCATACCAAATTGATTCTTCTTCAAACCTATGCCACAAGGAGGTGTGCTTCATGACTAAGGTTTTAACCCAGTTACTGATTCACTCTCCTTTAATCCACTAACCAGATAAAAAGGAGACTTTTTACTTACAAGCTATGTCATACGCCCCACTCTATTTATGCTGTTATATCATTCATAAAAGTTAATTTTTTTTTTATGTTATGTTAATTTTAGATGTTAACTTTGAAGTACATTTGTCCGATTCTCAATGCATTTTCTTATATATTTTCTACCCAACATCCATTCTTTGGTCACAAAATGATTAAAATCATAGACTTCTTTTGATGTTTTTATCTTATATATGGTTAAAATATATATGATCTAAAAGCAAGAAACATATGTAAGGTGATTTTGCTATTCATTTTGCTCTTAGATTAATTTGTCCTTGTAGTAACTGAATGTTAACTTTATATTTTGCAGGAGTTGAGAAGGAAAGAGGATGCAATAGCACGACGTAGGTTCTTTTTTATTTTTTTATCTTGATGAGTCCCGAGTTTATCCATTACCAGTTTGATTTTGACATGAGTCCCTTAAACATCTTTTACTATTTTCTTCCAAAAGTTTAACGTCTTTCTATTAGAGTTTCATCGTCAAATTTATCTCCTCTTCCTTTTGATCGACATTTTCAATACTTTGGGTTCAAGATCCCCTATATGCTAGAGGTATAGAGTTCAAACTTTGGCATAAGCTTCTTTTTCAGCAACTATGGCATTTTTTGCTCATCTTTATCGATTAGACATTTCAAAGTGACTAAAGATAATACCAAATTTGTTTGAATGAAAAATAATTACTTTATTAATGCTATTGGACATAGAAATTAAGATTATGATAACTAAAAACCTGTGATATTTGTGAGCTTAATAAAAAAAGTGAAACATGTTATGAGTCGCATGAAATCGAGAAAGGAGATAGACATTAAACACGTGAGGTTTGTCATGACATCTCCTTCAACCTTCATTTGACCCTTTTTGTCTTTTTCATATATGCTACTTATTTTCTTTTTGAGGCCTTTACAAGTCCATCAACATGAAATCGACTTATGCCCGTCACTTATTTACAATGACATTAGCATTTATGATTAGCCTAGCATCGCTTTTTTATTATGGGTTTACTTTTACTGATTTCACTTTCGTTCATAAAGAAATGGTATAACTAATTTCCTTGTTTTGCTCAATCAGTGACCGAGATTCCGTTTAACAATTTTCTTTATTGTTGGAACAAGTCTTAACCAAGATCAAGATCAAAGTACTTCACTAAGTTATATATGCAGCATTGCAATACTTTGGCTTCATCTAAAGCTTGAACCACCCTCTCCGTTGTATATTGTTTCTTCTTCTTTTCGATCTTTTCCTTTGATTAATGAAATGTGATGATGATTTGGCATTATTTTCTCACCAGGATGAATTATGTTTTAGAAATTCTAATACTTTGTGTGTCTCTGTGTGTGTGTGTTTTTTTAATGTATTAAATTACATATTGAATCAATGTTTATGTATTAAATTTAAATTCATTAATTTTTATATTTAGTTTTGAAGTTTAAATTTTAATGGAAAATTTAATTTAATTAATATTTTTTATTTATCCTTAAATGTATATAGTTTAAAGTTTAAATTTCAAAAATTAAACATAATATAATATTTAACATAGAAATAAATATTATTTAATTAAAATAAAATAATTTTTTGTAAGATCATTATTTTTAGCGGCATTTGTGAGAAAATTGTCACTAAAGGTTATGATTTTTAGCGGCGTTTGTGAAAAAAGCGCCGTTAAAGGTCATGGTCTTTAGCGGCGTTTTGCTAAAAAAGCGCCGCTAAAGGTTATGGTCTTTAGCGGCGTTTGCGAAAAAAGCGCCGCTAAAGGTCATGGTCTTTAGCGGCGTTTGCGAAAAAAGCGCCACTAAAACTCCTGCTCTTTAGCAGCGTTTGTGAAAAAAGCGCCGCTAAAGGTCATGGTCTTTAGCGGCGTTTTTTTCAAAAAAACACCACTAATTTTTGCGGCGTTGCATATAGCGACATTTTTTGCGGCGCTTAAGTATTAGTGGCGCTTAAAAACGCCGCTAAAGGCAAAAAAAAAGCGCTCCTAAAAGTCTATTTTCCTGTAGTGGAAGGACCTAGCTCAAGCTTTTATGAAACAGTATAGTCACGTGACAGACATGACCCCGGATAGGATCACCTTGCAAAATATGGAAAAGAAATCGAATGAGAGCTTCCGACAATACGCCCAAAGGTAGAGGGAGGTTGCTATACAAGTCCAGCCACTTCTCCTAGAAAAAGAGACTACCATGCTATTCATCAATACCTTAAAGGCTCAATTCATCACTCATATGTTGGGGAGCACCACTAAAAGCTTCTCAAATATAGTAATGACTGGCGAAATGATCGAGAACGTAGTAAGGAGTAGCAAAATAGAGACAGGGGATGGTGCTAAGAGGTCAGCCCCAAGAAAAAGGGAGAATGAGGTGAACAATACGAGCACGTACAGCAAAGGTCATTCCAAGTCATTCACTATAAACCAGCTGAAGACGGTAACTGTCAACCAGCAGAGCGCCCCAAGACAAGAAGCCAATACAAAGATGAAAACCAAAAAGATACAGTTCACACCTATAACTATGACTTATAAGGAGCTGTATCAGAACCTATTCGATGTATACGTAGTGGCCCTTTTCTACTTAAAGCCGATGCAGCCCCCGTTTCCTAAGTGGTATGACGTAAACGCTCAATCCGAATATCACGCAGGAATCACCGGGCATTCAATCGAAAATTGCACCACGTTCAAGAAATTAGTCGAAAGGTTCATTAAAATGGGGATTGTAAAGTTTGATGACTCTTCCATACCAAATGTAGTAGAAAACCCGTTACCCAATCATGCTGACCAAGGGGTAAACGGGATAAACAAAGGCAAGAGTAAGAAGGTCAAATATGAGGTTGCAAAAGTCAAAACCCTATTGAGACGAGTGTGGAAAGAGATAGTCAAGAGAGGATTGTTCGTATTGGATTCAGAAGAGGGATTTGAATAAAAGAGGAACTATTTTGAGTTCCATAACGAGGTGGGGCATGAAATTCAAGAGTGTGTGGAGTCGAGGACCCTAGTGAAAGACATGATAAACAATAAAGAAATGGAGTTTTATGAAGAAGTCAAAACCCCTGAAGAAGGAAACATATACGCGTAAGAAGGAGAGTCGACGGTGTAGATCCAAAAAGTTAATTACCCAGTAGTCATCATTTCAAGACCTAAAAATAATGAAGCGGGAGCACGAATGCCACTAAAATTTATAATCCAAAAACTTGCAGTTTTTCCCTATAAAGACAGCAAGAGAGTTCCATGGAATTACGACTGTAATGTGACGATCCCGGGAAAGGAGAACCTGGTTGACACTTCAAAAAAGGACCAAGATATGGGTTCCTAAAATTTATAATCCAAAAACCTGCAGTCTTTCCTATAAAGACAGCAAGAGAGTTCCATGGAATTACGACTATAATGTGACGATCCCGGGAAAGGAGAACTCGGTTGACACTTCAAAAAAGGACCAATATATGGGTTCCTATATGCGTAGCAGGAGGCACTACGATTCAGCAAGCGAGAGAGCAGAACCCGCAAAAGGAAAAGCTTTAGCGATCGAGCAGAAGAAAGAAAAAAAGGTTAAACCTGAACCTCCTGTTAATGAGCCGGTCAACGAAGAGGAGGCTAAGGAATTTCTAAAATTTTTGAAGCACAACGAATATAGTGTTGTAGAGCAGCTGCGTAAACAACCATCTCGTATCTTGGTGCTAGCCTTGCTACTAAGCTCGGAGGTCCATCGTAGCGCGCTAATGAAAGTCTTAAATGAAACTTATGTCGCTAATGGTATCTTCGTCAGTAAGCTAGACCGTCTGGTTAGCAATATAATCCAATAATTTTATATTCTTCAATGATGACGAAATACCACCTGGTGGCATGGGATCGACTAAAGCTCTACACATCACCACTCGTTGTAAGGGGTATACACTACTAGGGGTATTGATTGATAATGGGTCAGCCTTGAATGTCCTACCGTTATCCACACTGAACAGATTACCCGTGGATAGTTTTCACATGAAAACCTGCCAAAATATAGTAAGAGTGCTCGATGGCACGAAAAGAAGGGTAATGGGCAGAATGAAAATACCTCTTCTGATCGGCCCAAACACGTACAAAGTGGACTTTCTGGTAATGGATATTAAGCTTTCATATAACTACCTATTGGGGACGCCTTGGATATATTCAGCAAGGGCAATGCCTTCATCGTTGCACCAAAAGTTGAAATTGGTGACCGAAGGGCGACTAGTGATGATAAATGCTGAAGAGGACATCATTGCAGCGATGACCAGTGACGTTCCGTATCTAGAGGCAAACAATAAAGCAACCGAATGTTCTTTTCAGTCTTTGGAATTTGTGAATACGACTTTTGTTATCGAAAGGAATAGAATCCTAATGCCAAAGATATACAGGACTACAGGAATGGGCTTGCAGTTGATTGTCAGAAAGGGGGCCTTACTGGGAAGAGGACTTGGGAGACACCTCCAAGGAAAGGTTGAAGCGCCAATATTGAAGGAAAAACGAGACTGTTTCGGCTTAGGAGTTAAGCCGGATTCAAGATAAATGAAAAAGAGCTAGAAAAAAGAAAGAAAGAAAGAGAGCATGGTTGAGCGGGGAGGAGATCAAACGGGAACTAAGGATCTTCCCCTATATATCAAAGACTTTTGTGTCTAGAGGAATCGTTCACCCTGAGTGGAGGACGCCAAGAAAGGAAACCATAAAAGGAATGTTGGAAAATTGGACATCAACGCCACATATAAAGAAGGAGTTGGAAGAGAGAATTTGTCGGGCATTCGCCCTTATAAGCCGGGAAATTTTCTGAGCAATTGGACTGTAGAAGAGATTCATGTAATCTTTAGAACTAACACAGAGTAATGCCCAAAACACACTTATTGCTCTAGGCCTATGAGTAATAAGAGTCCTTTTTTTGTGAAATAGGCCTTTGTTCAAAATTGTTGTTTTAATAAAATGCATTTTTGCTATCACTTTTGAGCGGACATTCTTTCATTCTTTTCATTCGTAATTACACTATACAAATAATTATTCTTAGACTCTTTTATCCTTTGGACTTTCTTTCAAGTATTCTTTCATTCTTCATTCATAATCATAACATGCAAATAATTATTCTTAGATTATTTCGTTCTTTAGATCTTTCCTTCGCCTCTATAATAGGTTCCCGGATATCAACGACATGAGTGACGATGCTAATGACTCAAAGTCTTCTTTCGAACGAGATATGTGTATGAATGATTCTAAGGGTTTTGAAGATGATCAAGATTGTGACCTATCTCCCGATTTGTTGAGGATGGTAGAATAAGATGAGAAATAAATCCTACCTCACAAAGAGGCAGTAGAAATTGTAAGTTTGGGAGAAGAGAAAGAAGTGAAGATTGGAGCCGATATCACCACGGAGACAAAGCGAGATCTCATTGAGTTACTCCAAGAATTCAAAGATGTCTTCGCATGGTCATACCAAGAGATGTCCGGGTTGAATACTGATATGGTAGTGCATCGACTTTCCATAAAAGAAGAATGTAAGCCAGTTCAGCAAAAACTCTGAAGGATGAGGCCAGACGTCTTGTTAAAAATAAAAGAAGAGGTCAAAAAATAGTTCAACGCTGGATTTTTAAAGGTGATAAAGTACTCAGAATGGGTAGTCAATATCGCCCTCGTCCCTAAAAAGGATGAAAAAGTACGAATGTGTGTAGACTACAAAGATTTGAATAAAGCTAGCCCGAAAAATAATTTCTCACTGCCTCATATTGATACCCTAGTGGACAACACAGTGGGTTACTCACTGTTCTCCTTCATGGATGGTTTCTCAGGATACAATTAGATAAAGATGCATCCTAAAGACATGGAGAAGACCACATTTGTAACCATGTGGGGCACATTCTGCTACAAGGTGATGCTATTTGGGCTAAATAATATAAGAGCAATATATCAAAGGGCCATGGTAACCCTGTTTCACGACATGATGCACAAAGAAATTGAAGTTTATGTCGATGATATGATCGCAAAGTCCCGAACAGTGAAGGAGCATGTACAAGTCCTAAGAAAATTGTTCTTAAGATTGAGAAAGTTTCAGCTAAAACTCAATCCAGCAAAAAGTACTTTCGGAGCCATGTCTGGAAAGCTTATCGGGTTTGTGGTTAGTGAGAAAGGGATTGAGATAAACTTAGACAAAGTCAAAGCCATACAAGAGTTGTCTCTGCCACGTACCCAGAAAGAAGTTCAAGGTTTTTTAGGAAGACTAAATTACATCGCTCGGTTTATTTCACAACTAACCAAGAAATGTGACCCCATTTTTCGTCTCCTTAAGAAACACAACCCAGGTGTATGGGATGAAAAATGCCAAAGGAATTTTGACAAGGTCAAACAGTACTTATCCAATGCTCTGGTGCTGATACCACCCAATCCAGATAAGCCATTGATACTGTATTTTACAGTATTTGAGAATTTCATGGGATGCATACTTGGCCAGCATGATGAATTAGGAAGGAAAGAAAGAGCTATTTACTATCTTAGTAAAAAGTTCACTGAATGTGAGACAAGGTACTCGCCAATAGAGAAGTTGTGTTGTGACTTGGTTTGGACAACCCGAAGGCTAAGACAGTATATGTTGTATCACACCATTTGCCTCATCTCGAAACTGGACCCTCTGAAATACCTGATGGGGTCAACATCTCTGAATGGAAGTATGGCCCGATGGCAAATTCTACTTTCTGAATTTGACATAATCTATGTGAACCAGAAGGTCGTAAAAGGGAGTACGATAGTAGATTTTCTAGCCAGTAGAGCTTTGGAAGATTACGAGCCCTTAAACTTTGATTTCCCGAATGAAGACTTGATGTACGTTGCAGCCACCAAAGAGGACTCTCAAGAAAACCACCATTGGAAGTTAAATTTCGATGGAGCCTCAAATGCAATGGGTAATGGAATCGGGGCAGTCTTGGTGTCCCCAAATAGGGATCACTATCCCTTCACTAGCAAACTGAATTTTGATTGCACCAACAACATGGCAGAATACGAAGCATGCATAATGGGTATCAGTGCAACCATAGAACGAAAGATCAAAATGCTAAAGATATATAGGGATTCTGCATTAGTAATCTATCAGCTTAAGGGCGAATAGGAGACAAGAAATCCCAAATTGATCAATTATAAAAACATAGTTTTGGAGTTAATTGAGGTGTTTGATGACGTCACTTTCCACTACCTCCCGCGAGATTAAAACCAGATGGCTGACATGTAACACCCCTAACCCGTATCTGTGGCCGGATAAGGGTTATGGGACATTACCGATCATAATACATATCTTACAAATATACAAAACATATTACAATTTGAAATCAATTACATTAATATTCAAACTAATTCAGAGTTTCAATATTATTATCTCATCACTATTAACTTGACATAATTTAAAACATAATCTACGTCTATTAAACAATTTAGCTATATACTGAACATGCATCAAATTAATAACTTGATAAATTGATTGTCAACCCAACTTATATTTGTGATACATACGTACATCATTAAAAATTATTTGAAACAATTTCCAATACCTTTCTTTTATTTATTTATGTGACATTACTTTATTAATGTATATATAGTTCACAAGTCAAACATTAAGGTTACCTAATACACCCATTTAATAAATATAAACTCATAAGTAGAGATAACTAGGCATAATCAAATGAAGCTTTTAAGGCAAATTACAAATTTTGGTTTGATATATAACCATTACTTAAGAGATGCAACATGTCTCATCGAACTCAAACATATTTTATCATATAATCATGAATCAATTTCAGCCACAATAACTACTCAATGCCAAAACATGCATCATTTGTAATAATCTCAGTCCGTTATTTAATCACGAATGTCAATTTCTGTAGAAGCTTCTAATATAACCGATTAAAAACATATTACCTAATTTAATAGTCATTCACGTATGAAATTTTATTATGACACAACATAGCCGAACATACTTCTTATCCATATACATATTATGCGTATTTACCCTAAATTTGAACACCACACTTAACATTTTATTCCATACAAAATAATTGACTAAATATTCATGGGACATTTTTTTATTACTTTTTACCTTTTATAACCGAATTCCATTTCTAAAAGCCATGAACACATCAAAAGATTTCATCACCGAAATTACTAATACTAAGTTCGCTAAACATTACAACCAAAACATATATGACTAAGACTAAACATGGTGATCAAATGCACTTATTCACTAAATAAATTAGTATAAAACACATCCAAAGCAACTAAACATACTTATGACTGATTCCTCCATACTTCAAGCAAAGTCATTAACCAAATTCAATATTCAAACAGATAACTCATACTATATTCATTCATGGCACCCAGCATATTAATCAAAATGTACTTATACCATTATCAAACCAGAACCGAACACAAGCATAGAAATAAGCCATTTTCGCATGGGCTTAATACAAACTCAAAGTTCAATATTTCCCAAAACACATTCTAGCCTATACATGCCATAATTCGAGTTTAACTTATAAAGGTACTAAAATAGCTGATAGTGTGATGAACTTTGCTGACGGTCCCTGAGCTCATAGCTTGACTCCAAAATCTATAAAACAGAAACAAATATACACAGTAAGCTATTATAGCATAGTAAGTCATAAGGAAATAAACAATTCAATAATACAATCAACCTATCTTATTAACCCGAATTATAGTATCATGACCAAAGCTTATCCTTAAACCCACATATAAGATACAATGGTACACTTTCATATACCATTTCTTTTACCTTGATCGAATACTTACATAAACAATTGACCATCATCAATCAACATTTCGAGTCCAAAATGTCACCAAATAATTGAGCATGCTTATCATAAAAACAAGTTCAAGAATCAATATGACATTGTGCACACAAAATCCTTATTTGGTCGAATACTTACAAAGGCACTTATCATGTTAGTAACCAACTTCCAAAGGCAAATAGTCATATTAAAATTTAATACATATTCACCCAAATGCAAAATTTTGAATATCGAAATAATATTGCATATACATATATTAATTACATAACCAAGAATACCATATCATACTTACCTATGTATGCAAGTTATTCATGACATACTAACTATTCATTTAGTAAGCCAAATACACATAGCATGCACATTTTCTACTTTATTTGCACCATAAAAGATTTATAATATATATATATATATATATATATTCATGGGATTTACGTAACTTACCTCAAGTAAATAACATATTAGTTCATAGCTGGTATATAACTCAATTAACACATTAGATGTAACAGCCTAAATTTTCAATGGTGTCGGAACAGTGATTCGAGATCACTAAATCTGACAAATGAGTAGAAAATATTATTAATTAGTAAATATAAGTTAAATGTGAAGTTAGGAAAATTTTTGAAATAGCGAATAGTGTAATAGAAATAAATATTAAAATAATTAGAATCAGAAACGAGGTATCAAGACTTTAAAAATTTTAAATCGAGTCATAAATATTTTTATAAATATTTATGGAATGTTAATAAGTTATTATTAAATTTTCGTCAAGAAATTTTAATGTTCCGATAGTTGATTGAATAAAAAGGACTAAATTATAACAAATGTAAAATTATGGGAAATGATTAAATAGCTTAAATGACAAAAGAAAGAGGGTTTAAAAGGAAAATAGACCCAAAATGTTTTGGGCTGGACGGCAAGGGGAATGAAATCAGCAGGAAAATTGATGAATTAAGGGAAAAATTGGAATATTGCAAAATTTACTTAATAAAGCTAGGACTAAAGTGGAATTATCTAGATTTCTCTTTATTTTTCTGCATTCTCATCAGCAAAAACACCATAGAAGGGTTTCCTTAAGCTGTTTTTTCATATTTTTACTGCAATTAAGTTCAATTCTTGATTATTTCTTGAAATTTTTGTGTTTTTGTGACTTTTACAACTTGGTCCACTTGTTGAATTCATTAGTTTTTGATTCTATGGAAGAAATTGAAAGTTTATATGAATATGTGTTGGAAGTATATGATGATTTAACATGGAATTAGAGTTTTACATTGTTTATATGTTGATTTTATTGAAAGAATTGAATAGAAAGTGAATGTTTAAGACCTAATTGTAAAAGAGTTTGAAGTTAGGATTTTATGTGGAAATTATGGATTTCAATAGTTGTGAAATAACTTTTAATTTCTAGGTATAGTATTAATTGGGAAAATTTTAGCTTAATTGAGGGGTTAATTGAGTAAGGACTGAATTGTATGAATTGTGACATTTTGGGCAAAATCGAAATCAACACTTGCACTAAAACAGTTTTGGACAGCAGTAGTAGTCTAACTTTGAAAAATCACCAAAAATTGTAGAAATTGAATTATAGAATGAATAAAATATGAAATTAAATATTATTAAGTCTAGTTTCTTATAGAATAAACAGTGAAAGCAATGAAATTGTAAATCATGAGATATAATAGATTTTGTGAGACAAGGTCAGAATGATTTTGGGTTCCCCTGTTATGACTTTGGAAAATCATAAAAAATTTTAGAAAAATAATTAGGAGCTTAAATTTATGTTTTTAAAATTCTGAATGAGTCTATTTTCAAGAAAACAAACAAGAACATCATACGAATCCTGTACGAGGAGATATTTAATTTTTAGTGAAGAAAGGTCGGACTGTCAGACAGCAGAACAGGGGTAACTTTAAAGAATAAACTGTACTTATTGGCTAAACCAAAAATTCTGAAAATTTTAGGATAAGAAGATATGCGAGTCTAGTTTCACAAAAAATTTATGGATCCTAATTTGGAGTTATGTAACTCAAAGTAAAAATAACTTAGTGACTATGACACGGATGGACAATATTGAATATACATAGGTAAATAGTGAAATTACAGATAATGTTACTTATAAGCAGGTTATAAACATTAAGGATGTGAAATAGAATGAATGTGAATTCAATACTGATAAGTGAAAAATTTTATATTATAGATCAAAAAATCGAGGATAAACGAGGAAAAGAGAAAATTCCAGAATAGTTCCAGAAATCTCTACAACTACTTCAAATTGTTCCGGGTAAGTTCGTACGGTTAAATTATTAAATTTCAATACTATTTTATGAATAGTGATTAATATTTATGTATGTTAATTTTTGAAAATAAGTAAATTATGTACAAAAGTTACGAAATTGAACTGAGTAATTCGGAGGAATGGAACGCAGGAAATGAGTACGATCGTTCAATGAAAAAGATGAATTGACGGTAAATTACCCAAGTAAACCGAAATTCAGCATTTGCTGTAAATTCTCGTGTTTGCTTTCTGTTTAGCTCTTACGAGCTTCCGTTAACTCATATGAGTTTCAGTTAACCCTTTTGGGGTTTCAGTTTAGCTCTGATGAGCTTCAGCTAGCCTTCGGGCTTCCGTTTAGCACTTATGTGCTTCAGTTAGCCTTCGGGCTTCCGTTTAGCACTTATGTGCTTCAGTTAGCCTTCGAGCTTCCATTTAGCACTTATGTGCTCTAGCTAGACTTTGGGCTTCAGATCACGATGTACTCAAATCCGTAAGTCGTTCCTTAAATGGACAAGTTGATAAGTCGTAAATGTAACGTGTGGAAAAAGAAATGTAAGTAATATTATTATTACTATTATTGAGCTCAATTAAGTAATTTAAAAAAAATGAGATTATGACTTACAAGATGAAAGTAACTTACTTGAAATGTCCATATGATTTGAATTTTGGAAAACTAATATTTGGTAAAATTTATGGTTAAAGCCGATGAACTTACTAAGCTATAGTCAGCTTACTTGTAATGTTTATTGGTCTTTGTAGATTAACATGAGGGTCAGAGGATCGGATCATCACGCTCAAGTCACACTATCTCGATTTTCCGGTAGATTTTGTTATAAATACTTTAAATGGTTTATATGACATGTATAGGAGCTTATATGACTATGTTTTGTATTAACTCATGGATATATTAGTTAAGTTAATATAAGTTAATATATGATATGAATGGAAATTAACTAAGATGTTTAAATACTTCTTGAAAGTATTAATGGATATAATGTTAGATAAAATAAGGATTAGTGATATTGTTCTGAAACGAATGTGATTTGGATAAAGATTGCATTTGTTGAGTTGTTGTTTGTGTTGAATTGGTTGCAAATTTGAAATTGCAGGGAAGGTTAGATGTTCCTAAAGGGGTTATATTGAATTTTTTTTAAATAATAATAATAATAATTATACTACGAAAAATTTCCGGAGTACTTGAATAAGTTCCTATTCATTTATAATATGTGATTTTGGCCTCGAAGGTTCATAAAAGAGACTTAATGATTAAATTTTAATATATTTGTTATTTATTCATGAATTGTTTGTAAATTAACCAATATGTTCGATAATGCCTCGTAACCCTATTTCGGCGACGATTTGGGGTTAGGGGGTGTTACATTAGAACTCGATTTACCCTTGCCCAATGAACAATTCAGAATTGGATAGGACACTCGGATAATCACATAAATCATACAATGCCAACGTCCCAGACATGGTCTTACATGTAACCACATATCGACGCCACTGTCCTAGACAGGGTCTTACTCATAAACACATATCGAAATCACAAATCGATGCCATGGTCTTACTCGCACACATATATCGGAATCCCATGTCATGACATATGTATCCTAGCTATTCCTAAGGTTCTTACAGGGCTTTCGGACGTCGTAACTCAATCAAAACGAATGCTCGTACATGATTACCAAGCTTATACATATTCGACAATTGCATTCATAATATCATATATTTCAATTCAGCATCTATAATTTACATTTAATTAAAATTAAGTACGTCTATTTACTTATAAACTTACCTCGGACAACGAAAAATCGGTACGGATCGACTAGTCGACATCTTTCGATTTCCCTCGATCCAAATCCGATTTCTTTGGTTCTTGATCTAAACATATTCAAATTAAGCTCGTTCAAACATATTTTCATTCAATTTAGTCCAAAAACACATAAATTGGAAAATACCATTTTACCCCTAACATTTACAATTTTTACAATTTAGTCTCAATTGCACAAAACACAAAATACACAAAATTTCAAGGTACCCATGTTAGGCCGAATGGTACCCATATCTATAAAAGCCCATATATTTCATTTATTTCACATTTTAGACCATTAAATTATTATTTTTGTAATTTAGTCCTAATTACTCAAAATCACCAAAAACTCCAATATAAAACATGTTAATCTAATACATATCTTTCATTTTTCATCATCAAACAACAAAAATCACAAACTATCAACAATGGCAAAATTCAAAATATTCATCAAAATCAAAAATTAAAGCTTAGGTTTTGTAGTACTCGAAGCAATGATCTCAAAAATGTAGAAATTATAAAAAACCGAACAAAAACGAACCTTGATTGAGCTTGAATATTGGCCGAACCCTAGCTTGGCTTATTTTCTTTTTCTTGTTTATGATATTTAGCAATAAGAAGAAATAATGAACATAGCTTTATTTTAATGTTTTATTATAACATATATTAACATGTTATTTATTTTACTTAATTAACCTTTAACATTAAATAATAAACCATTATATGTTAAGGTCATAACCGTCCACCACATATACTTTTGGTCTAATTGCATCATAAGTGCTTCCACTTACAAAGACATCAACAAATAAGCACTTTCATATTTAACCACCAAATTTTTATTTTACGCGATTAAGTCCTTTTATTTAATCGGACACTCAAACGACAAAATTAAATCACGAAAATTTCACAAATATAAATTCACACAAAATAAACACAGAAAATAATTTTTAAATATTTTTTTGACTCGGATTCGTGGTCCCAAAACCACCGTTTCAATTAGGGTCTAAATTAGGCTGTTACATGACACATTGGCTACCTTAGCTTCTATGGTCAAAGTAAATAAACAAGAGGACGTAAAGCCTATTCAAATGAGTATTTATGAGGCTCTGGATCATTGCTACAACATTGACGAGGAAGAAGAAAAAGATGATCACCCTTGGTATCACGATATATTGCGATATGTGAGAAATCGTGAGTACCCAGACCAAGCAACTGAGAACGATAAAAGGACGTTGAGAAGATTGGCCATTGACTATGTCTTGGATGGAGAGATCCTATACAAAAGAAGAAAGGATCAAGTGCTATTAAGGTGTGTGAACGCTGTTGAGGCTAAGAAAATTTTGAAAGAAGTCCATGAAGGCGTCTGCGGGACACACGCTAATGGGTTCACAATGGCCAGGCAAATTATGAGATTTGGTTATTACTGGTCCACCATGGAAAGGGATTGTGTTAACTACGCCAAGAGATGTCATAAGTGCCAAATCTATGGAGACAAGATTCATGTGCCTCCTTCGCCTCTTCACGTTATGACTTCCCCATGGCCTTTCTCTATGTGGGGCATGGATGTGATTGGGCCAATATCGCCAAAAGCTTCCAATGGGCATCGATTCATCTTCGAGGTCATCGATTACTTCACTAAGTAAGTAGAAGCCATTTCATATGCCAATGTCGCAAAATCGACGGTCAGCAAGTTCTTGAAGAAGGAGATCATATGTCGATGTGGAATGTCAGAGAGAATCATATCGGATAATGCATTGAACTTGAATAACAACACAATAGCGGAAGTCTGTAGTCAATTCAAGATCAAACACCATAATTCGTCGCCATATCGCCCAAAAATGAATGGCGCGGTGGACGCAGCTAATAAGAACATTAAAAAGATTGTGGGAAAAATGACTGAAACTTATAGAGATTGGCATGAGAAGCTACCATTTTCCCTCTATGCTTATCAAACGTCTGTCAGGATCTCTAACGGGGCAACGCCTTTCTCATTGGGTTATGGAATGGAGGCAGTTTTACCCATTGAAGCCGAGATTCCTTCTCTCAGAGTTTTGTCAGAAGTGAAGTTGGATGAAGCAGAATGGATCCAGTCTCGATACGATCAGTTGAATTTGATTGAAGAAAATAGGCTAAGGCTATCCGTTATGGCCAAATGTACCAAAAACGAATGATGCGAGCCTATGGCAAAAAGGCTTGTCCAAGAGTATTTCATGAAGGGGACCTAGTACTGAAAAAGATTTCAGAGGGAAATGAATGCCAAACTAGGAATGACCTTATGTGGTAAAGAAAGCCTTTTCTGGAGGAGCATTGATCCTAGCCGAGATGGATGGTAAAAACTTACCCAATCCTGTGAATTCAGATTCTATCAAGAGGTACTTCATCTAGGAAGAGGAGAGGCCAAGGTGAAAACCCGCAAAGGGCGCTTTGAGACCAAAGGGGTTTTGAGTTGAAAACCCAAAAACGGGCGGTTCAAATTTTGAAAATGGGGCATGTGTTAGTCTTGTCCTCTCAGAATTAACAAGAATGAGGAGCGTTACATCTTGGGACATCAAAAAATACTTTAGATCACTCAGACACACATCTAGCTCGAAATGGTCTTCGAGAAGTTTGAACAGAGAAGCTCGTACTGCGATATCCGGGGCACCTATTTTTATCTTATTCATTTTGTATCCTAGCAAAATTCGATATCTGGGGCAGCTGCAGAAAGCCCAATTTGCCCGGGCCCATACAGATACAAAAACAAAACAAAAAATTATAAAATAAACTAAACCAAAATAAAATAGTTTAGTCCATATTACAAAATGGCCCAAAGCAAAATTATGACCCAATTTTTAAGGGTTCAATAGCCCAACAACTAACTAAACCCAAACCCAATACAAGCCCAAATAAACCTAAAACCTAGACCCAAAATTGCATTGGCCCAAATGGCCCAAAGGTCAAGCAATTCTCAAGAACCCTAGGGTTCCCTTGCGCCGCAGCCAACACCCCGCGTACGGCCTCCTTGCGCTACAGCAACGACCACCTCGCCACGTCCACACGCCCGTATGCCTCCATGTCGCCTTGTACCTACAAATCAGACGAAAACAACAGCAAAAAATAGAGAGAAAAAGCTTGTATTTTTATCAATTATTTCTCTCGGCTATAAAGCCGAAAGAGAATAATCTATAATTTTTTACGCATACTACGAATACAGTATACAAAAAAAATCACTAGAGATTCACAAAGCAATCAGAAAAACAAAAGTTTCTAAAGGTGGTGCCTTTATCTTCGAATCATTTTTTATCGTTATTTCCCTTATTTTTACAGATTAGAAGAAAGAAAATAGAAAAAAGGGGAGGAAAAGAGAGCGAAAATCTCACCTGGGTTCGTCCGTCGCCACCACGGTGGTTTCTTTCATCGGAATTGGCGCTCAGATAAAGGGAGATTTTAAAACATTTGAAGGGTTTCAAATTTTTTTAGGGGGTTAACCGAATGATTTTTTTTAGAATTTTTTTTTGTTTTTTATAGGACGATCAGACGACGTTGTTTTGGGCCTATATTAATGGCCTTAAAACGACGCCATTTAGATACCAAGACCCGAGATCCGACCCGAAACTCGCCCAAAATCCGCGTGTATTGGACAAAAGGGCTATTTATGCCCCTAATCCTTCCGTATTTGAGGCTTGTTCCAATGTGGTCCCATTCCGTTGTTTCATCTCTTAATTTTACCCTAGAACTCTATTTCTGTTTCATTTTGGTCCCCATGTGAACGGCGCCATTTCGAGAATGGGAATAATTTCCCATTTAGTCCTCCCTCTTTGCGCGCGTTTTATCATTGCTCTTTTATTCTGCCCTTTTCTTTTATTTATTTATTATTTATCCTTATAGCTTTAATGATTATTTTTGTTTTTGTCATTTTTTTTAGTTAATTAACTTAGTATTATTATTATTATATTTTCTTTTCCACATTTAATTATTTGTTTTATAATTGTGTTACGAAATTAATTATTTTTGCCATATTATTGCTATTATTTTTTATATATATACTTATTTACCAAAAAATACATATATATATATATCTTATTTTATTATTTGTCTATATATCTTTTGACTTTAAAAAAAAACTACTTTATTTTTCTTCTTTAAATTTGGCCCTTTATTTTCATTATTTCACAATTCTTCAAACTTTTTATGCACTTATTTATTTATGCACTCGCCCTATTTTGTTTTTAAAGTTGGTTTCATCTCGATTGAGACCCCTTTTCGTTGTTATTGTTACTATTTATTCTATTATTCGTTTATTTTTCTTTAATCGTTAATCTTGGTGTTAAATTGATGTATATTACGCGATTATTGCCATCACATATTGTGAATCATTTATTAGTACACTCATAGTATCATCATTCGTTGGCATAATATTTTATTCACATGCCTCTTTTAAATATTATCAATTTTCACTCAAATTTGCAAAAAAAGGAAAATTTCTTAATAAGGTCATATTTCGTGTTTTTTTAGGAAATACGAGAAATCGTACCCTAACTTACGGGGTTTTGGTTACTCGTTAAACCTAAATAACCAAATTTCCTTTTAAATTTTAACGTTTACAAATTTTAAATAAAAAATGAAGGCAATATTTTGCGCTTGGAGACTTGAGAAGGTCGTGCTCTAACTTGCGGGGTTTCGATCTTTTTTCTTGTTAGATCCGAACAATTGAATATCCTTCCAAATTAAAACCCTTAAGATTTTAAATAAAAAATTTTCGAAGGCAAGCTTATTCTTGAGGGTTCAAAATGCCGCGTCCTAACTTACGGGATGTGACATTTGTTATCTCGAGATGAGAGGGTCTTTGACATTTGTTTCAATTTATTCTAGGATTTTTATAAAATTAACACATAAAAAAGAGAGGATCGTATTTTTAATTCTTTTTGGGTTTTCAACTTCCGACGTTAAGACATTAATTAATCAATTAGGTACCAATTTTGGGCATTACGAGGGTGCTAATCCTTCCTCGTGCGTAACCGACTCCCGAGCCTATTTTCTCAATTTTCGTAGACCAAAATTGTTGTTTTAGTAAATCAAAACATTTTATTAAAACGATCGATCACGAGGTGACCCGATCACACCTCTTCAAAAAAAGATTGGTGGCAACTTCTATTTTTTATTTTTGACCCCATTTTTTTTTAAAAAAAAGAGATGGTTTCGGCAGTTACCTTTAATTCCTCTCCATCCCCTTTGACCGAATGTATAATGCCAGGGACATTCATTTCCATTAATGATGCCATAGTGAGATTGTTGGTTCATGAATTTGATGCATGGATATTTGAAGTTCATTCCCCACTTTGGTGCATGTATATTCTCATTCAATGGTTGAATTTATGAAGCACATTTCCTTGATTTGTTCATGAATTTTTCCTCATTAAGAAATGCTTGAAGACATGTAGTTGAGTAACATTAGAATGGTCATAATGCATCTTCATTGAAAGCTGGTTCTTGAATATTTTAGAAGCTTCTTATGTGCATGCAT
The DNA here is from genome assembly GCA_025698465.1 of Gossypium longicalyx. Classification (NCBI taxonomy): domain Eukaryota; kingdom Viridiplantae; phylum Streptophyta; class Magnoliopsida; order Malvales; family Malvaceae; genus Gossypium; species Gossypium longicalyx. The sequence goes on along the minus strand of CM047007.1, from coordinate 91,452,578 downwards.
TCGGCTAAATGAAAGGTCACTCTTGGGACACCAATAGGTCACCTACAACCAATATAAATAGCCATCATACTTTGCAACAAATCATTCCAAAATTCGACTAAGACTCACACGCATAAATAATATAAAGATAAGACACCACTTAGTTATTAACACACATGCACTAGACACACGCATATATGTAACATTTACCAGTAATGACCCAAACATGCTATCATACGCATATATATATCTTAACATGCAACATGCGATAAAACACAACAACATAAAATGAACAACACACCACACACATATAATATGGACATATGACTCAAACTCATTCATTAACATAAATAACTCATGCAACTTATTAAATATAATGCAAGTAAAATCTGTAGATTAAATGAAAATGCAACTTATTAAAATAAGAAAATGTCCTTGAAATAGTTGGCCCAATAATCAATCAAGCTCTTGAGATGTTTCATTTTGCACTTGGGCTCCTCATGTTTGGGCCAATTTCGACATCGTCGAATTACTTCGTATCATGATGTGACCAGAATCACATCAAAGCAGCACCGCTTCTTATGTTTCTATAGATAAAGTTCCTTTAATAGTTTCTATTAAACTTGTTTTAGAATGAGTTTTACTAATGCATCACAAACACAAATGATAACTTGTTTTTACCCATTGAACTTTAAAATTAAAAGTTACTAATTAATTGTTTAGTTCTCATTATCAATGTCTAATAATATGGTCGAAACTCATTCTAGTTGTGGTACTACTAGTCAAACAAAATTATTTCCTCTGCCATTCATTATCTTAAATTAGAGATTGGATCTCTAATATAATCAATTCATAGACTAACATGGCCAAAATATATTTTACAACATATTTTTGGACATCGTTCCCTTTTATTAAGAAATAGTCAGCATTGGTTATGACCAGAACTCTAATTTTCATTCATATCAATTTTAACCATTCTATTTCCATAAATTCAACTTTAAATTGGATAAACTGAATAAAGAAGTCATTCATTTTAATCCTATAAGATTAAGAATCATTTCAATGACTTTTTCTTAATAAGATAGTTAAAATTATTAGATTGTATAATTTCATATTGTAATTTTACTACATTATGGTTGTAAAATGTGATGGCTACTACAGTGAGAACTTTTAAAATGAGAACAATGAGAACTAAAATAATCATAGCCATTGAATCAAAATAAATGGTTCTACCTTATTAAAATAAAACCAACAACACTCAATTTTTCTATTCTTTTTCTTTTTATTTTTGAAAAAAAATGGGAATTGAAAGCAAGATATTAAGGTTATTAAGTGATGCGAATCCGGTCGCATCATGTTTCGACACAACTTGCCGATTTCAGAATTGGCCTAAACTTGAAGGGCCCAAGTGCAAGATGAAACATCTCATAGGCCTGATTGATTATTGGACCAATGTTTTAAGATTTTTTTTAATTTAATGTAGTTTTATTTAAATTAATAAGTTTGCATATTTTTAATTTTAGACTTGCACTTTGTGTGTTCTGTATTTAATAAAGTTATGCATTATGTAACTTCCATGCTAGTTAAGTATGCATCATAAATAATGACATGCATTATGTAACTACCATGTTAGTTTAAGTCTGCATCATTAAATTAAGCCTTGCATTAAGTACTCATTTGTGCATTTAGTTTGCATTTCAAACCATGCATTTAAGCATCTTTGTTTAATAAATGAGTTGCTGGACATTTATTCAACTCATTTTAGTTTAATTAATTGAGTTTTTATGAACTTAATTTAATAGTTGTTTCTTTAAATAATCTAGCTACTAGGATAATTTATTGATGCATGAGTTAAAGTTCATTTAATAATGCTTCTCTTAATTAAACTAGTTGCTAGAATAAATGTTGTATAAGTGATAGTTCATTTATTTATGTTAGTTTTTAATTTGTTTTAAGCTTAATAATTGAATAAATGTGACGGTTACATGTGTTAATTGCAGGTGACTTTTCAGTTCACATCCATCACATTTAAAGGCTGTTATGCATTCAATAAAGTGACTTTTCAAGAGATTTCGTTACAAAAGAGGGGGCTGTTACAAAGAGGCTTTATTACATCATTAAGAAGTTGTTTTGTCAATTAAAGGAGAGCATTATTCTTCTTTAAATTGGGTAGCATCTTTTGTTTCAACTTCCATAACCGTTTGCTTCATGAGTAATCACTACATGCATTCAATCCTCTATCAAAGAAGCTGGTGTCTTTCCGGTTGGTCATGGAGACTTCAAAAGACTTTGAAAGCAACTTAAATTGAAGAAGTAAATCACATTGAAGGTTGGAGTTACTTGGGTTAGAATTTCAAAAGTTGTGATTTTTCATTAGAGCTCATTATTAGCTTCATTAAAAGTAACCATTCAGCTCCTTCAAAGACCATTCGGCTAGCCCTTGTTTAGCTATAAATTTTAGCTCATTTCATGTTGTAAGAAAACTTTTGGACATTTTGTTAATGTTATGCTGCCAAATTTGTGAGGCAAATTTTTCTCTATTTTCGTTCAAGGATTCGTTGGCTACCTAGTGTTCTAGTTGTGTCATCCGTTTTATTTGTCGAAAACCGAACTTATCACTACTTGTAGTGTGGCGTTCGCCTTTTATACCGAGGTTCCTACTTCTCTAAGTAGTGGGTCGAGGTTTTATCACTTTCATCCTTCCATCTTGAAAGCCTATAAGTATTTAGGTCAATACTCTTTAGTATTGGTTCTTACTTGCTTTTGAGTTCGTTTCACTCCATTCCATCACTATCTTTTATTTTATTGTTAGCCAAATTTTCCATTTCTTTCTTGAACCTAAAATTCATTTCATTCCTATTCCATATGCCTTTCCGCCTTATTTTCTTTAATCGATTATATATAAAATTCATATCCATAAACCTATCTTAGAAACCCTTTTCAGTAGATCATCTCTAAACAAGCCAAACGAAACCTTCTCGTAGATGATCGGGCAAACTCACTTACGACTTGACTCACCCCGAGGCGGATCGTATCATTAAGATTAATCAATTTGTGTATTAGATATTTGTTTTTTTATTGAAAAAATTGGTTGACCATTTCATTTTTAAAAAAATGAAACTTTTACATTGGTTGAGTAAAAAAGTAAGTACTTAAAATCAACCAAGAAAAAAAATTTAAACTTTTTAGAATGAAACGGGTCTACCAATTTATTCAATCAAGAAAAACTAGTACCTAATACTCAATTTGATTAATCTTAATAACCCTAAACTCTTTCCATTGCATTTTTTTCTTAAAAATATTAAATCTGAAAGTAAAGATTACCTAAACTTTTTTCACCCTAAAACTTCAATTAGACGGTGAAAAGAAAAAATGAATGAAAAGATTGGGTGTTGTTGGTTTTATTTTAATAAAGTAAGATAAATACAAAATCTAAGGCTTAGAACTATTTATTTTTGATCTAATAACTAAAATCATTTTTGTTCTCATAGTTCTTATCTTAAAAAATTTCACTATAGTTGTCAACGCAAAATGTACATCTTTTACTAAAAAATGTTTAAATCAACAATCAAAATATCATATATATCAATACGCTATTTCATTCATCTTTTTACTATTTGATGGATACTTACAATTACTGTCACATTGTAAGAAGGGACATAGTAGCCATAGAATAATTCCTGCTTCATAATAAATTGATATTACTGCGTTAAGATTGCTAGAAAAATAAATTAAAAAATTGAAACATGAAAATTAAAAAATGAATTTAGGAAAATATAAAGACTTAGAATAATTTTCTTTAAGCATTCAATAAATAATTCTTTACTTGATATGTAATTTTATAGGAATATATCTTTTAATGAGATTTCTTTTTATAGAATTGTGTTGTTTTATAAGATAATTTTACGTAAAATTATGTCTTTATAAGATAATTTTACGTACAAAAGTTATAATTCGATAGACTTTTCTAAATAACAGAATATTATAATCTACAAACATTATAAACTATTATTACAAAATGCAACTATATGATTTAAGAAAAAAGATTGTGTGAAGCTGTGATTCCACGTAATCTTTATCCATTTTTAATAGGAGAATAAAAAATCAGGTCTTTTCTCGTCACTTTTAGTATTTTTAGTTGGATTTGAATTTTTTCATGAGGAAAAAATTAAAAATAAAAAAATATAATTTATTATTCTCATAATAAAAATAAAAATAATGTCAAACCACATGACCCATTCTCCATGATTGAAAAGCTTTCTATACCTTTCCACTTTCCACATTAATGTCGACAATGGAATTCCCCAAACTTTGGTGAATTTAATTTAATAGTCTGATCTATCACTTAAAAAAGTTGGCCCCATCTTTCTTTTATAATATGCCAAAGATAAGGTATTAAATTAAGCATTTAATTCATAGCGCTTATTTAAAGTTGCTGTTTTCAAATAATTTTGGTCTTTGATGACTGACTTCCAAACCGAACTTTGAAGAATTTTAGATGGTTTAACAAATTTTTAGAGTTGGAATAAAATTTTAATTTTTTATAGTTTATATCTTTATAATTTTAAAGGATTAAATCGAATTTTTATAATTTTAAGGGGCAAAAGTGTAATTTTATATTTACTAATTTAAAAAATTTTTAAAATTTAAGGGACTAAATAAAAATTTTACATTTTAGGGGGGCCGGGCTCCTATCAGCCCCCCTAAATCCGCCCCTAGTTTTACTAGTGATATTTAACAAAGAGTTTAAAAGGGTCACGATTCAAATAAATAATCTAGAGGTAACTAGGACTTTACAAAAAAATGTGATAACTGTCGAAACTATTTTTAAGTTTGTAAAAACGAGGATCGACTTTAAAACGAGGTATGGAGTCGCCACCGATCTTTTTTTCAAGGTGTGATAGGATCACCTTGAGATTGATCATTTTAATAAAACATTTTGATTTATTAAAACCATGATTTTGGGTCTACGAAATCCGAAAAAAAGAGTTCGGGAGTTGGTTACGCACGAGGAAGGGTTAGCACCCTCGTAATGCCCAAAATTGGTACCAATTGATTAATTAAGGTTCTAATGTCGAAAATTTGAAATGAATCTTAAAATCTAATCCTATTGAAACGTGTTTGAACATACTCAAATCAGATTTTAAGATTCACTCGTTCCAAAAGAACAAAATACCACATCCAGTACGTTAGGACACGATATTTTAAACCTCCAAAAACTGAGATCACCTCATGATTTCCAAAACAAGCAACGAAATCTTGAAAAGGGTATTCCGTTATTTGGCCAAACGAAAAATCGAAACCCAGCACGTTAGGGCACTTTTTCCCGAATTTTCAAACACGAAACATTGCCTTGTTTTAAAAAATTTCCAAATAAGCACTTATAAAACCGGCTTAAAATACATTTGTTTGGTTAATTTAAGGAAACAAAAACAATCGATATTGGGTGAAGATTTGGAATTTAAAATTTGATATATTAATAATCATACGAGCATAGTATAGCATGAGACAAAAATATGTAAGTTCAACATTATACGAATGCATAACAATGATAAAAGTATAAATATACGAATCAAAATACTCAATAGTAACAATTACGCAACCACCTTATTTTAAAAACTAAATTTAGTTCAAAACAATTGAAAAAATAATGATTAAAGAATATAACATATATAAGGTAAAATAAAATAAAATACAAAAAATGTACCAAAAAGAAACTTGATAATATAATAACAGTTTAAGAATAAATTATTTGTAAAAAGAAACTTGTATGTAAAAGTTTAAAATAGGCCATAAAAATAAGAACGGAAATTAATCATATGTAAAATAATAATATATAAATTAATTTATAATGAGTATTATGTGAGAAGAAAGTTAAAGTAAATAATATACAAAGTGATATACAGATCCATCTAAAATAAATAATATACAAAGAAATATAAATACTTTAGTATAAATAATATATACAAAAACAAAAATATAATATTTGAAATAACGAATATTCAAAAGGAAAATTTTAAGATAAATAAATTATACTAAAATAAAATGAAAATATATCAAAGGGAAAAACGAAAACACTGTGAAATCAAATAAATAATTTAAAATAATATGCTAAAAAAATGATGAATAACTCTTAAAGAATTTAAAAAAAAAACTCAATTGAAATGAAAGTAAAATCAGATGAACAATTTATGAATAAACCAAATTATTAAAACAGAATTAAGGACCGAAATAAGATGCGCGCAAAAGAACAAGGATTAAAAATGTAAATGTTCTGAATCACAAAAAGCATTGCCCAGGCGCGGACCCAATTGAAACATCGCGCAAACCTCTGGAAAAAAAATAAAAGAAACATAGTAGGGACAAATTAAAAATGGCGCAAAAATAGAAAGGACTGGCAGCACAAATTACCCATTTAAGGGAACATGCGCGGATCCAACCTGTCAATGCGCAGGCTATCACTTTCCCTCCCCTAAATGCTGTTAAAATTAAACACAACCTTTATTTCATTTTTCTTTAAAAAAAAACATTAAAGAAGCTTTTTTTTTAAAAAAAAAAACCAAAGCTTTTTTTAAACCCCTTTTTCCCTAAAAACATTTTACCCTTTTGTTTTTAAAAAAAAACCCTAAAATTTTTTAGATGCTCTCTCAACCTCCAGCCGAATGGTTCACAACCAGGCCCTCCAACACTACCTCATACGCTGCCGTAGACGGCCATCGAAGGATACATCCAACATCTCCTTTTTATTATACCTTAGTATATATATCGAATTCAAATGAAAATGGAAAAAAAAGTAAAACAAAATAAAGTAATGATGAATAACCACCTTCGAAGTGAATTTTTTGTCTGATCTTTATTGATTTTTGTATGAATCTTGTATTTTTTCGTATTCTATTTCTCTAAAAAAAAGGTAAAAAAAAGCCCCTTTTACAATGAAAATTTGAAGGCTTTATAACCGAATACAAGCAGTTTCTTGCTGTTCTCTTGCTCAACTTGTAGGTCATGAAGACGTGGAGGAGGGCGATATGGTACGTGGGTGCGGACGTAGAGTGGGGCGCGCGTGCGTAGCGGAGGCGATCGTGGCTGAAGGCTGTGGCACAAAAGAGGCTATCAGGGATTAGGGTTTCAATTTTTTACTGAAACTAGGTTTAGGTTTTGGGCCACTGGGCTTGTATTTGAGTTAGGGCTAATTTTTGGGTTTTCTTTATGTTTTGGGCCTGTAACAAATGGACTTGGACCATTTAATTAATTTTAGTTTTATTTGTTTTTGTTTTCATCATGGGTCCGGGCAAATTGGGCTTTCTACAGCTGTCCCTCTTTACTCGTTGTCGTATAATGAGAATGAAGCAAAGACCACAAAAAGGCTAATTTTGCCCGGTCTTGCCACATCTCGACCTCTTTATGCACATTTTCTTCAAGTAGCGCCATTCCAATCCACTGCATCTTCAGGGGTATTGCGCTTTCAATCTACTCTTCATCCTCAGTCTACTATCTCAAGAAGATAAAACTTGTAATTTGGACCTGCTCCACTTACTACTTAGAGAGATAGGGTAATCTGTCATTTTTAGCCTGTTTCCTTAATGCTTTGGGAGATAAGATCTGTAATTTTTAGCCTGCTTCCCTACTGCTTAGGGAGATAATGTAACACCACTAACCCGTATCCGTCGTCGAAACAGGATTTCGGAGCATTACTAGAATTTACGAATCACCTAAAAAAATTTCAATTAGATACTTACCGATTCAATGCATCATATAAATAAATAAATATATTACCATTCAATCAACAGCTTGGCACTTGTATAAGCATCAAGCAGCAACATTGTTAGTATACTAGTACATATTTCATATAAATTCAACATTGATATACTTATTTTCTCGACATATCACACTTGAGTTTAATAATTGTCTTTACTTATATAATTTCCTTATATCAACATATCAAAGATAGTCATATATGTACATGTCATGAGACATATTATTCTCTTATTGTTTTTTCATAAGCATATATCACTCATTTCGTTATATCAATATTTCATGCACCATAATTTCCATATATCTTATGTATATTTATTTCGGTAATAGTTCATATTAAAATTAATATAAATTAAATTCCATGTACCTATACTTATTTCATTTATCTATCTTTTTAATTATTTCATTCAACTATTTTGTACATATATTTTCATATGACCAATTCTTGTAAACATTTCACAGAACCATTTCATATAATCATTCTTCATCTGATACATATTAGCTGAATATCAATTGTTCAATTGATGTCATAGCATTTCCCATTCACGATCTTATTTATCTTCGACATGATGCCATAGTGTCTTTCAGCTATGGTCTTACTCATTTTCTGTTAGGTTGCCATGGTATCTTTCAACCATGGTCTTGTTCATTTCATGTTACATTGCCATGGTATCTTTCAACCATGGTCTTATTCATTCTCGTCATGTTGCTATGGTATCTTTCAACTATGGTCTTAATCTTTTCATGTCACGTTGCCATGGTATCTTTCAACCATGGTCTTACACATTTTATATCCTGTTGCCATGGTATCTTTCAACCATGGTCTTACACATTTCATATCATGTTGCCATGGTGTCTTTCAACCATGGTCTTACACATTTCATATCATGTTGCCCTGGTGTCTTTCAACCATGGTCTTACACATTTCATTTCAGAAAGCACACTTCCGCGAACCTCATCCTTATGGCGGGATTACGGTCGAGGCTAAATCTCTGTAATATAAACTCATAGAGTATTGTCGGGATTACAGTCCCAGCTAAATCTCAGTAATATAAACTCATAGAGTATTGTCGGGATTTCCACCAAAGCTAAATCCTCAGAACGACAATTACTCTAATGAGCTTGGATCTGAATTACCAGTCCAGACTAAATTCAGACCTTAATTCAGATTACCCGTCCGAGCTAAATCCATTTTCCATATATTCTTCGGGAGGGCTATATTAAGATAGGATCACCCGTCCGGGCTAGATCCTTTTTACCGTCAATTCCTTTTCAGAGATCCATCGAATTTTCCTTTCATTCAACCGGGATTTCTTCCCCTTTTTATCAAATATGTCAGTGTTTCATAAATTTTCATATAATGAACATTCAAATCATATTCATATAAAAAATATACATTTCAAGCATTTAAAAATGTAATTCAAGTTACACAAACTTACCTCATTGCTTGTTTGTGTTTATAATTTCATTAATCCGATATCTTTTCTTTTCCACGATCAAGTCTCTTATTTGAATCGTCCGGATCTTTATAAATAAATTTGATCATCATTTTCATTCAGTTCATATTCTAATGTATTTAATTAATGCTCTAGGCAAAATTACCATTTTGCCCCTAAACTTTTATTTAATGACAATTTCATCCTTAGGGTCAGAAAAATAATATTCTTGCAACTTTAATCTTTATTTCCAGCTATTATTCTCATACATATTGATAACAGCCCATGAATTCTATAAAATATCAAAATTTTCCATAATTTCAACACTTTTCAATTTAATCCCTAAAAAATGTTTTTCCCCGATCTTGAACTAAATTCATAATTTCATTCAATTTTGTAATTTAAATAATAAAATAATTCATTTCATGCAATTTGGTCATTTTTGACATTTTTACAAAATTACCCATAAAGTTTTACTTTTATTCAATTTAGTCCCTGAGCCTAAAACATGCAAATTAGCCATGCCAGATGAATATTCATACATATTTTCCTCCTCCTCCTCTCCATTCCACATCCTTAAATTTATATAATATGTTTATAAGTAACACTATCAATAATTTCACTATTTACTTATATGTATATTCAAAGTTGTCCATTTGAGTCATAGTCACTAAATTATTTATATCTTGAGCTAAAGAACTCAAAATTAAGATCTGTTATTTTTTCCTAAAACTAGACTCAAACATCTTCTTACCATAAAATTTTCAGAATTTTTTGTTTAGCCAATTAGTATAGTTTATTCATTAAAGTAACCCCTGTTCTGTTGTCTGACAGTTCCAACCCTTCTTCACTAAAAATTAATTATCTCCTTGTACAGAATTCAAATAATGTTCTCGTTTATTTATCTTGAAAATAGACTCATTCAAAATTCTAAACATATAAGTTTAATTCCCTAATCATTTTTCTCCAATGTTTTATGATTTTCCAAAGTTAGAATAGGGGAACCCAAATTCATTCTGACATTGTCTCACAAAATTCATTATATCTCATGATTTACATATCCATTGCTTACACCATTTCTTCTATAAGAAACTAGACTCAATAAGCTTTAATTTCATATTTTTTTCATCTTCTAATTCGATTTATACAATTTATGGTGATTTCTCAAAGTTAGTCCACTGCTGCTGTCCAATATTGTTTTAGTGCAAGCTGTTTACTACCATTTTTCCCCTAAGCTTTTAATAAATAACAATTTCGTCCCTACTCAATTAGCCTCTCAATTGAGCTGATTTTTCTCAATTAACACTTTATTCTATCACTTCAAACTACTTTACAACTTTTGGAAACCATAATTTCAGCACTAGAATTTAATTCCAAACCTTTTCACAATTAGGTCCTAAAATCAATTTCCATCAATTTTACTTGATAAAATTATCATATATCAAAATTAAAGCTTCAATTATATGTTTATTCATCATATTATTCCAGAACTCATCCATAATATCTTTAAAAATTAACTATGAAGTCAATAACTAATGAAATAGTAAGTTGGACCCAATTGTAAAAGTCTAAAAACATAGAAATTTCAAGGAGAAAACAATAATTAAACTTACATGTAGCTAGAGTGAAAATCATCTTGAATCATCTTCCATGGCTGTTTTCCAGCTGATGAAAATAAAGAAAAATGAAGAGAATTCTAGATATTCCAATTTGGTCCCATTTTTATTTAGTTTATTTTGGCAATTTTTCAATTTTGCCCTTATTTCACCCTTTTCTTGATTTTTCTCAGCTATTGCCGCCCAAAATATCTGCTTTGGGCTTATTTTCACTTTAGGTCATTCCTCATTTGACAATTGAGTTATTTAATCCTTTTAGCAACTTTTACACCTTTTTCAATTTAGTCCTTTTTATTTAATTAACCACCCAAACGTTAAAATTTTCTGACGAAATTTTAATACTATCTTATTGATACTCCATAAATATTTATAAAAATATTTACGGCTCGATTTATAAATTTGAGATCTTGATAACTGTTTTCTTCAATTTCTTAACTTAATAAATCTTTATAAAACACAAATTACTAATTTAAAAATCTCTCAAAAATCACATTTGGCTCATAATTATTAAATAAATAAATTACGAGCTTATTTTTCGAATTTAGTGGTCTTGAACCACTATTCCCGACATCATTGAAAGTCGGCTATTACAGATAAGATTTGTAATTTCTACCCTGTTTCCCTACTGCTTAGGGGGATAAAGCTCACCGTCTACAATCTGCTCCACTACTGCTTAGGGAGATAAGATCTGTAATTTTCAGCTTGTTTCCCTACTGCTTAGGGGGATAAGGCTCACCGTCTGCGATCTGCTCCACTACTGTTTAGGGAGACAAGATCTGTAATTTTTAGCCTGTTTCCCTACTGCTTAGGGGATAAGGCTCACCATTTGCGATCTGCTCCACTACTGCTTAGGGAGATAAGATCTGTAATTTCCAGCCTGTTTCCCTACTGCTTAAGGGGATAAGGCTCACCGTCTGCGATCTGCTCCACTACTACTTAGGGAGATAAGATCTATAATTTCCAATCTGCTTCCCTGCTACCTCAGGAAGATAAGACTTGTCTCTTCAACCTGCTCTCTTGCTACTTCAGAGATATAAGCCTGGTGGCTAAAATCTGCTCCATTGTCGATACATGGAGATAAGATTCGCCATCTTCGATCTGCTCTACTACTACTTAGGGGGATAAGATCTGTAATTTTTAGTTTGCTTTCTTGCTACCTCAAGAAGATAAGACTAGTAAATTCACCGATGTCGCTACACTGTCCTCTAGGGAACGTGCCCTGTAGACTCGATTTCATATGCCTATGTTTATGCCAAATGATTAAGATACTATGATAAAAAATGAATCAGATGCTCCTAACCAAATGTGCTATGAAAGATATAAATGTAGAAATGTCATGAGAATGATTCATTTTTTAAATGTTTAAAGCGTTATCACTCGTTATTTATCACTGTTGTATTATGCTGCCTACTTGCTCGGCTAGCTTTTTCCAATAGAAAACCTGTAGAAACAACCCATTTTGCTCAACTGGCTTGCCCCATTGTAACCTTAGGGTCCATTTCATTGTACTTCTAAGACCCAAGGTTTGTACTATCTTCAAACCCTCTATTGCAACCTAAGAACATAAGATTTGAACCTTTCCATCAATTTGGTCTATTACACCATTCCTCAGGTGTCATGACCAGATGTGTGCACCTGATATTTGCATGAATGAGGAATATCGTTTTCCTTTTTCGAAAATAATCCCCACCTATGCTTGGGTTGACATCGCTCATTTCCGCTATTGACGTGATATCCTGTCTTCTTGTTCAACCGATATCTTGACTGAAAGTCCGAAGAGATAATCACTCAAATATTTCCAACCCTTAAGTTTGGTAAGTTCTAAACAACAGTTTTGTTTCAGGTTCGTGTACCATTTAGAAACTTTTTAGAGTAATATGCATAACTTTTTTTGTGAAAGTTTTATTAGTCCATTAATCATTATTCCAATGCAAAAATGCTTGAAAAAGATCATAACAATGGAAAAGAAAATAATTGGGAGCATGGCTCAAAACGAATAAGTTAATCAAGGATGGCAATGCAATTAAGAAGGAAATTTATTGGGAACAAAATTCAAAAAGCATGAATTAGTCAAAGAAAACAAATACTGCTGAAGTACAAAAATAGGTAAAGGGGACAAAAATGAGTGTCTCAGATATCGCAGCCTGAGCTCCTCCGTACGAACTCTACGAGGACCATTTTGAGCTTTATCATGTGCTTAGGAGATCTTGAGTACTTTGTCGATGCCCCAAGACGTAGCATACCCTCTCTTCGTTAATTCCAGCATAGCAAGACTACCCCATGCCTCCTCTTTGGTCGAAATTTGAATTGCCCTTTTCAGGTTTCCAATTCAAAACCCCTTTGGTCTCAAGGCACCCTTTGCGGGTTTTCACCTCAGCCTCTCCTTTTTTTTTTGCGCCCTTTCTGGGTTTTCACCTTAGCTTCCTTTTAAGCGAAGTACTTCTTAATTGAATCCGAATTTACTAGGTTAGGCAGACTTTTACCGTCCATCTCAATTAATATCAGTGCCCCTCCAGAAAAAACCTTCTTTACCACATAAGTTCATTCCCAGTTTGGCATCTATTTCCCTCTGAAGTCCTTTTGCATAGGGAGAATCATTTTCAACACCAAGTCCCCCTTATAGAATACTCTGGGGTGAACATTTTTTTTGTAAGCTCGCATTATTCTGTTTTGGTACATTTGACCATGATGGATAGCCTTCAGCCTCTTTTCTTCAATCAAGTTCAGCTGATCATACCGGGATTGGATCCATTCTGCTTCATCTAACTTCAACTCTGATAAAACCCAGAAAGAAGGAATTTCAACTTCAATGGGCAAAACTGTCTCTATCCCATAAACTAATGAGTACGGTGTTGCCCCGGTAAAAGTTTTAACAGATGTTCGATAGGCATAGAGAGCAAATAGAAACTTTTCATGCCAATCCTTGTAGGTCTCAATCATTTTCCCCACAATCTTCTTGATATTTTTATTAGCTGCCTCAACTACACCATTCATTTTTGGGCGATATGGCAACGAGTTGTGGTGTTTAATTTTGAACTGTCCGCAGACCTCAACTATCACGATGTCATTCAAATTCAACGCATTGTCAGATATGATCCTTTCTGGCATGCCATATCGACATATAATCTCCCTCTTCAAGAACTTGCTGACTGCCGACTTTGTGACGTTGGCGTACGAAGTAGCCTCTACCCACTTGGTGAAGTAATCAATGACCACAAAGATAAATCGATATTTGTTAGAAGCTTTCGGCAAAATCGACCCAATAACGTCCATGCCCCACATTGAGAAAGGCCATGGAGAAGTCATAACATGAAGAGACGAATGAGGCACATGAATCTTATCTCCATAAATTTGGCACTTATGACATTTTTTGGCGTAACTGATGCAATCTCCTTCTATCGTGGACCAGTAATACCCGAATCTCATTATTTGCCTGGCTATTGTGAACCCATTAGCATGCATCCCGCAAACACCTTCATGGACTTCTTCTAGGATTTTTCTAGCTTCAAAAGCGTCAACACACCTTAACAGCACCTAATCTTTCCTCCGTTTATACAGAATCTTACCATCTAAGACATAGTCACTTGCCAACTTTCTCAATCTTCTCTTATCATTTTCAGTTGCCTGATCAGGGTATTCACGATTCTTCACATATCGCAAAATATCATGATACCAAGGACAATCATCTTTCTCCTCATCTTTATCGATATTGCAGCAATGAGCTAGAGCCTCACAAATACTTATCTGGATCAGCTTCATATCCTCTCGTTTATTTACTCGGATCATAGAAGCTAACGTAGCTAAGGCATCAGCCATCTGGTTTTCATCTCGCGGGAGATAATAGAAAACAATATCATCAAACCCCTCAATTAACTCCAGGACCAGCTTTCGGTAACTAATTAACTTAGGGTCCCTTGTTTCCCATTCACCCTTAAGCTGATAAATTACAAGCGCAGAATCCCCATACACCTCCAATACCTTAATTTTCTGTTTGATGGTTGCACAGATTCCCATGATACATGCTTCGTATTCTGCCATATTGTTTGTGCAATCAAAATCCAATTTGCAAGTGAATGGATAATGATCTCCACTTGGGGATATCAGGACTGCCCCAATTCCATTACCAACAGCGTTTAAAGCTCCCTCGAAGTACAGTTTCCAAGGATGATCTTTTGGAATATCCTCTTCGGTAGTTGTCACATACATTAAATCTTCATTAGGGAAATCAAAGTTCAAAGGCTCGTAATCTTCTAAAACTCTACTGGCTAGAAAATCTGCTATTGCACTCCCTTTCACAGCTTTCTAATTCACATAAACTATGTCGAATTCAAAAAGTAGAATTTGTCATCGGGTCATCCTTCCACTCAAAGCAGTTGACTCCATCATGTACTTTAAAGGGTCTAATTTTGATATTAACCAAGTCGTATGGTACAACATGTACTGCCTCAATCTCTGAGTTGTCCAAACCAAAGCACAACATAGTTTCTCAATTGGCGAGTATCTCATTTCACACTCAGTGAATTTCTTACTAAGGTAGTATATCGTCTTTTCTCTCTTTCCTGTCTCATCATGTTGATCAAGCACACATCTCATTGAATTGTCAAATACTATCAAATACATATCAATGGCCTACCCGGAGTTGGTGGCGTTAACACTAGGGGATTGGACAAATATTGTTTAACCTTGTCAAAGGTATTCTGGCACTCATCATCCCACACACCTGGGTTGTGTTTCTTGAGAAGACAAAATATGGGGTCACATTTCTCAGTTAGTTGTGAAATGAACCGGGCGATGTAATTTAGTCTTCCCAGGAAACTTCGAACTTCCTTCTGAGTGCGCGGCAGAGGCAATTTCTAAATAGCATTAACTTTGTCGGGGTCGACCTCAATTCCCCTTTCGCTGACTATAAAATCGAGCAGCTTTCCTGACCTAGCCCCGAAAGTACATTTTGTTGGATTGAGCTTTAGCTGAAACCTTCTCAGCCTCAAGAACAATTTCCTCAAAACTTGTATGTGCTCTTTTTCTGTTCGGTATTTTATGATCATATCGTCGACGTAAACCTCAATTTCCTTGTGCATCATGTCGTGAAACAATGTTACCATGACTCTTTGATACGTTGCTCTTGCATTCTTCAACCCGAATGTCATTACCTTGTAGCAAAAAGTTTCCCACAAAGTTATGAATGTAGTCTTCTTCATGTCTTCAGGATGCATCTTTATCTGATTGTACCCAAAGAAACCATCCATGAAGGAGAACAGTCAATAACTTGTCGTGTTATCCACCAAAGTATCAATGTGAGGCAGTGGAAAATTATCCTTTGGGCTGGCCTTGTTTAAGTCTCTGTAATCTACACACATCCACACTTTCCGATCTTTCTTAGGGACGGGGACAACGTTGGCTACCCATTCTGAGTAATTAAAAACTTGCAAGAACCCAACATCAAATTGCTTTCTGACCTCTTCTCTTATTTTTACTGCGACATCGGGTCACATCCTTCGAAGCTTCTGTTGAACAGGCTTGCACTCATCTTTTATGGGGACACGATACACTGCAATATCAGTGCTTAACCTAGGCATGTCTTGATACGACCATGTTAAAATATCTTTAAACTCTTGAAGTAAATCAATGAGGTCCCGTCTTGTTTCCTTAGTTATGCAAGTTCTAATATTCACCTCATTCCCTTCTTCCAAGGTCACATTCTCGATTGTCTCCTTATGGGGCAGAATCTGCTTCACTTCCTGCTCTACCATCCTTA
This sequence comes from Gossypium longicalyx, assembly GCA_025698465.1. Taxonomy (NCBI): domain Eukaryota; kingdom Viridiplantae; phylum Streptophyta; class Magnoliopsida; order Malvales; family Malvaceae; genus Gossypium; species Gossypium longicalyx. The sequence continues at coordinate 91,436,040 of CM047007.1, read as the reverse complement.
ACAAATCCGGAGGTAAGTTACAGTCTCCATTATCTTCAAAATCCTGAGATCCCTCTAAACACATGTCTCGCTCAAAAGGGAACTCTGGGTCTGTAACAGCGTCACTCACGTCATTGATATCTAGAGACCTATTGTTGGCATGAAAGGATATCCCCAAAAAAATAAAAGAATCTAAGAATCGCTTTATTTGTATGGCATGATTATAAATGAAATGTAAGAAAATAATATTTGCTCAAGATAAAAGAGTATTTGCTCAGAATAAGATATAAAAGCGTATTTATATTGAAATAAAGATGTTTTGAACATAAGCCTATTTCACAAAAGATTCTTATCATTTCTAGGCTTTAAAACAACAAGTGTATTTTGAACATTACTCTGTATTAGCTCTAAAAACTACAAGAATTTCTTCCACATTCCAATTGTTCAGAACACTTTCAGGCTCATAAGGGCAAATGCTTGCGAAGTTTCTTTCCATCACTTTCTCTTCAGATATGATGTTGATGTTCAGTCCTCCCATCAAATCTTCGGACGTTCCTTCTCTTGTCATCTTTAGTTCAAGATAGATAATTCCTCCTAACACAAATGCATTGGATATATGGGGAAAAGTCATTGATTTCCACTTGACCTCTTGCCTATACCCTAAGCCAAAGCTATCCTGTTTATCAGTCAAAATCGACACCTCAACTCGTCCATACAGATACTTTTCAAGTTCTCTTCCAGGCAATGCCCCATTTCCCACTATTAGTTGCAAGCTTATCCTTGTAGCCTCAGATATTTTTGGCATTGGGACCTTGTCCCCTTCAATGATAAAAGATGCATTTACAAACTCTAATGACCGAAAGGAACACTCTATCGCCTCAGTGTCATTTCCTATATACGGTGCACCACTAATGACAGATGCAATAATGTCCTCCTCTGTGTTTATCGTTATCAGCTGACCCTCTATCACCAACTTTAGCTTTTGGTGCAATGATGACGGTACAACCTCTGCCGAGTGAATCTATGGCCTCCCCAATAGGCAATTATAAGAAGGTTTGATATCCATCACTAGGAAATCTACCTCGTATGTGTTCGGTCTGATCAGAAGAGGTACCTCAATCCTTCCCATTACCTTTCTTTCGGTGCCATCAAATGCTCTTACTATGTTCTGGCATGTCTTCATGTGAGAACTATCTATTGGCAACCTATTCAATATGGATAGGGGCAAGACATTTAATGCCGATCCATTATCAATTAGTATCCCTGGTAATGTATACCCCTTATAGTGGGTGGTGATGTGCAGAGCCTTGGTGGATCCCATGCCCCCTGGCGGTATCTCATCATCACTGAAAGAGATAAAATTGTCGGCGCTTATGTTGTTAACAAGACGATCTAGCTTGTTTACCGAAATATCATCAGCGATATAAGTTTCGGCTAACACCTTCATCAATGCATTACGGTGTACCTCCGAGTTTAGGAGCAGAGCTAGCACCGATATATCGCTGGTTGTTTGTGTAATTGTTCCATAAAACTATACTCGCTGTGCTTTAGGAACTTCAAGAATTCCTTAGTACAGGCTCATTAACCAGTGGTTCTGACCTCTCTTCCCCCTGCTCAATCATCAAGGACTTCCCTTTTATAGACTCGACTTTTGTATTTAGCGTGTTGACCGGACTCCCCTCTCCTGATAACGCCACATTGTAGTTATAATTCTAAGGCACCCTTTTGTTATCCTTATAAGGAAAAGCCGCGGGTTTCTGAATTAAAATTCTTGGTGTAATTTTTGCTCCAACTTCATTAATTCTTAGTTGTGAAATAATCACCACCGGGTGATTGACCTCAGAAACCTTCTCTATCGACCCCTCCTCCGTGGTGCATACATCTTCCTCCTCAATAAATTCAAAGAACTCCAGCTATTTGTTATCCATTAAACCCTGTACCAGGGCTCTGAATTCATTGCATGTTTTAATCTCATGGTCCTCCTTATTGTGGAACTCACAGTATTTCATCATCTCTCGGGATTTACTCCCCAAGACTTACGTGATTAACCCTCTTTCCACCATCTTCTTCCAAACCTCCCTCAACGGGGTTTTCACTTCTGCAACATTCAACTTGATTCTTTTCCCCGTATAATAAATTATTACGTTCACCCTATTATCAGTATGATTGGGTAACAGATTTCCTACACCAGGTGTATCGTCGAACTTCACAACGCCTATGTTGATGAGCTTTTCGACTAGCCTTTTGAAAGAGAGGCATTTCTCTATTTTGTGCCCCGCTATTCTCGTATGATATTCACATTGAGTGTTTGCATCGTACTATTTAGGATATGGGGGTTGCAATGGTTTTAAGTAGACAGAGGATACAACATGCGCATCAAATAGACTTTTGTACAACTCCCGATACATTATTGGAATGGGAGTAAACTGAGGCTTCTCCATGTTCTGCTTTGTATTGGGCTCTTGCCTTGACGAAGCTTGCTGGCCTGTGGCTACCGCTTTCAGTTGGTCCGTGATTGGTTTCGCATAACCCATGCTTACGTTGTTGACTTCATTTTCTTTCTTCTTCGGGGCCGACCTCTTGGTGCTTTCCCCAACCTCTATCTTTCCGCACCTTATCGCATTCTCTATCATTTCACCAGATATCAATATGTCCGCAATACTTTTAGTTGTGCTTCCCAGTATGTGCTTAATAAAATGTGCCTTCAAAGTATTAATGAAAAGCATGGTTATTTCTTTTTCCAACAGTGGCGGTTGGACTTGTGAAGCCACATCCCTCCATCTCTGAGCGTATTACCTGAAACTTTCACTCGACTTTTTCCCCATGTTTTATAATGTGATCCTATCAGGCACTATGTCCGTCACATGGCCATATTGCTTCATGAAGGCCTGTGCTAAGCCCTTCCATGATTTAACTTAGGTACGACTCAACTGATTGTACCATTTGGTCACGCCCTTAACAAACTATCTTGGAAACAGTGAATCAATAACTGATCCTTATTGACATGACCAGTCATCCTCTAACAAAACATCGTAATGTGAACCTCAGGGCAGCTGGTTCCGTTGTATTTTTCAAACTCTGGCATTTTGAACTTCGGAGGGAGTACTAAATCTGGAACCAGGCTTAACTCCTTAGCATCTATTTCACAATGATAATCAGCATTTTTCAACGCATTGAATTTCTCCTTCGGCCATTTGTATTGGTTTTCCGATTACTTTGGGAGGTCTGTTCTTGCCTTTCCTATTTTCGCTACATCATCGAAGTTAGGGACTATATAATTTGGCTGATTGTCTTCAAGGTTGGAACACGAGCCAGTTGGGAAGTTTATTGGTGCCGAAGTACCAATCTGATATTGAGGTCTAATATTGATAGACACCCCTGTACATATCCAATTTTGCTAACTAAAACCCATTCCTTTTAAGCCCAAACCCGGTTGGCCCATTACAGCACCCAAATCCCTTAACCCATTCCTAAATACAAACCTAAACCCAATATTAACCTAGCCCGTTAACCCAACAGAGGCCCAAAATCCATACAACAGCAAACCCTAACCCTAGCCCCCTATCCCCTTTCCACTTGCGCCGAACCACTTGCCCACCTGTTTCTGCCGTCTGTCACAACTGCCCTCTGCACCACCAACTCTGCAGCACCGCCATTCACCTGCAAAAGGAAAAGACATTATTCATAAAATAGTGAATGATTGAAAAATTTAGGCTATATAAGCCTATAAATCAGTTTGTAAGTGGGGATTTTTTTCTTTTTCTGTTGAAATAAAAAAGAGACATAAAACAACAAAGAATAGATCCTAGCAATACAAAAGCAGAAAAACAAACCCCAAATCGGAAACAAAAATATCAAAAAGGCAAAAAAAAAACAGAAAAGTCTAAGGTAATTTCATTTTTTATTTTTTTTTATTTTTTCTTCTCTTCTGTTTTTGGGTTATCTTTCATGAGTGCATATATACTAAAAGTATAAAAATATAACACAAAAAAAAATTAAAAATTTTTACACGCGGTGGGGGTGCGGTGGCCGTGAGCTCGATGGCGGGCCGGTGAGTGAAGGCAGTTCACCGAGCCCCTCTCTCCTCCCCTCTCTTCTTTCTTCCCTCTCCTCTTCTCTTTTTTTTTCTCTCCATGGTGTAAAATGATTTTTTTTCAAAATTTTTTGACTTATATAGGGGTCCAAAACGCACCGTTTTGGACCCCTTCCGCTTTGGCTAAAAAACGACGTCGTTTTGGCCCCGGGTCGGGTCGACCCGACCCGCTCCAGGTCAGGATCCGCGTGTTTTTGAGTGGAAGGGTAAATTGCGCATTTAGCCCTTCCGCTTTTTCAGGCTTTTTCAATCAAATCTTTGCTATTTCAATTTTGGCCCAAAATTTGTTGCGTTTTGCAATCTGGTCCCCACACATCGCTATGCGTTTTAAAAAAATGGAATTATTCTTTGTCCCGACCCCGAAAGTTTTCTCGTAGCGTTCAAATTGATCCTTTCTTTTATTTTCTTTTAAATTAGCCCCATAACTTTGTTTTTAATTTAATTTTAATCCTTTTTTGTTTATTTTTTTATACTTTATTAAATATCCATGTTATTTTATTATTATTATTATTATTATTATTATTATTATTATTATTATTATTATTATTAGTTTATGTTTTGTTATATATTTACAATTATAATACGTATAAATACTTAATATATTCGTATACATCTAGATAATATTATTACCGGTTTTCTTTTTATGTATATATATTACTTAAATGTTTTATCATTATATATATTTCATATATTATATATATGTGCTCTTAATACTATACTTCATATACATCATATATTTTAATATTTTAATATTATATTACACATGTATATCTCTATATGTATAGATATATTCTTGTATGCCCTTTTATATTATATGAATATTTTAGTACTTTTATATATATATATATCTATGTTTTTTACCATACTATGTATATATTATCCATACTTACATTAATACATGTATTTCATTATACGTATATATATACTTTTTATTAGTGTTATTTTTGTATATCGTATTATTCATTTCTATCCCTGTATATACTTTACATATTTATATAAATATATTATTAATAGTTATTATTATTTCAAATGTGTCTATACTAGGTATTATTTTATGTATCTATATATTTTATACGTTACACATACACTTTTAATGCTATCTTATATATATTATTACATATATTCTAATATATATATTTGTGAGGCATCATTAATAGTTCTTATATATATATTTATTACTATATTAGATATGTATATATGACATATATATTAAATATTATTTATATGCATTATGTGTATAGATGTTCAATGTTTTTAGTTGCATATTTTTCATTATTTCACGTATACATTGCGTTTATATTTTATGCTACCTTCTATAGGTATTTTCATATTGTATATATATATATATTTTTTTCCTTTTTATATACCCTATTGAATATACACTATCATGTTTATTTTATTCCTAATATTAGTACGTATATTTCGTTATTCTCGTATACATATTTTATATATAGTATCATTTCCCCATATCACTATATTTATACCTATTATTTTCACTATTATCACTTATTATTTTGTTTTAATATTACGTATATTTTTTATAAACATCACTTACACGCGTTTTAATGTTTACTTTATATGTATATACATATCATGTATTTTATCCTTACTATTATGAAATTTAGTATATGTTTATTATTTACGTATATATATCTTTTATTATTAATAGATAGTTTCAACATTATTATTATTTTTATATATTTTACCTTATGTATATATCATTTAATACTATGTTATACATATTTTTTTAACATATATCATATACATACTTCTAACATTTTTATTACTTTTTGTCCCTATATACATATACTTTCCATAAGTACATACTGTGTCATTAATAGTTACGTATTTTTATTTCATAAATATTTCAAATATTATACGTAGTATATTTCCAATATTATTACTATAAATATATATATGGTCTTCTCGTATTTAATACTATTGCTATCGCAATGCATTACCATTGTCTTTAATATTATCATCATATGTATTTCATGTCTCGATGCATTTCATACTATTATCTTTTGTTTCCCGCCTATTTTTGTATATTAGTTCGTTGTCCATTATTTTAAAACGTTGATTCATGTCTTTATTTACTTCGAAAATCAAGGCAACGTATCGATTTAAACACAATGTCATCGATTTCATCGCTATGTTGGGTGAATATCGGTCGACTCGTGTTAAAACGATATGTCCTTCTCAAAAATAAAAAAAAAACTTAAAGATTTCTCGTCTTTTCAAATTGGATCACGATTAAATTATATATATTGAACTCGTATTTTTGAAAATCAAGATAACCCGTGTTTATGAGATACCAATTTTGGGCGTCGCGAGGGTGCTAATACCTTCGTCGCGTGTAACCGACTCCCGAACCCTATTTTTTCTCTGGATTTTAACATAGACCTAAACCCGTCTTTCTTTTGTTCCTAAAATAAATGTATTAGGTGTCCGATCACGCCTAGAAAAAAGATCGGTGGCGACTCCCTGTTTGTTTTCAAAAATCAAATTTCGGTTTTCAAGTTCTCAATAAATCGCCACAATTAGCGACCTAGCTAAAATTTTTACGTCGCTACAGCTGGCGACTCCACTGGGGACCTTTTGAGAGTCGTGTCTTGAATTAAACGTGTGTTGTCAAAATTTTCAAAATTCCTTGTTCAAATTAATGTTTAGTCGGGATCTTAAAATCGTGTTTTTGGAAAAAATCATGCATTTGCATCGTGTTGTATATATTCTTCTAACTTGTTTTGTCCGATTGTTTTAAAGCTTTAAATTCTTATGATTTTAGTTTTGGTTTAGTTTTTAAATAAAACGTAAAGGTTTGTGAGTTTCTCCCACACACCAGTGCACTTGCATTTTGCATAACATGAGCTCTATACAGGGCTCCGTCCGTTTAAGTGAAAGTAAACGCTACGCGCCGTGAGTTAACTCGTGCCCTTCGCACAAAGCTAGTGAATACTTTTGGGTTACATATGACTTATGCTTTCGTGAGTTAACTTGTCCCTCCGTATAGGCATAAGTAAATGTAATCCTCGAATTGAACTCGTGAGCTGTGATGGGGGCTGACGACCGAGGCTTCGTACTAGTCTTAGTAGACGATAGTACGAACAATTCGAAAAACCCGTCTAGAACCGAAACCACATATAGTGTACCGTACGAGCCACCTAATTAGAGCCATGCCGAACCTCTGTCCGTTAATAGTCACCAAAATAAATGCACGGGAGGAACGCCTCTTACCTTTTGTATTTTCACTCTCTATACAAAGGAGATTCCGTCTGTTTAATAATCTAGTTCAAATTGATGAATTTTCCATGTTTTTTGCCTGTATTTAATTACTAATCAAGGTTATTTGTCTTTGCCTTATTGTTTTTCTCATCATGCATTATAGGCATCACATTAGGAGGGTGTTGATTAAAGATTAGTGGCAAAAAAACGGGTTTCTAATGAAAGAGCCAATTATACAAACAGTCGAGAAGAATGCCGTGGTTCGGGACTGGTCTCTAAGAACTCAGAAGGAGAAAGGGGATAGTCTAGTGGAGGGATGTTCCGCCAATCTGCCTGAGCACGTAACGGTCAATGTTCGTCAGAATAACCTTGAAGACTTGGTTCGGATTTGAAATCAGTGGGACTCGGACATTAAAGGTATATTCACTGAGAAGTACGGAGATATAGCCCACTTGATCACTATCAACATAGATGAGTGTTTGATTCAAGCCATGATCAGATTTTGGGATCCGGCCTACCAATGTTTTACTTTCAATCGGGAGGACATGACCCCAACTATAGAGGAGTATACTGCTTTGCTTCGTATTGATAATGCACAGCCCTATAAAGTATATGTGAAGGAGCCTAAGCCGATGACTTTTAAGAAGAAACTAGTGAGGTTGACAGATATGACAGACGCGTGGGCTGAAAAGCAGATAAAGAAGAAGAATGAAGCCATTTGCATTCCATGGTCTTCCTTACGAGATTTGGTTCTGAACCATCCTGACATGATGAAAAGGGTGAATCTATTCGCTTTAGCTATCTACGGTTTGATCATCTTCCCGAAAGTTCTCGGACATCTTGAAGTCGCGGTAGTTGATTTCTTTGAAAAATTGAAACAAGGAATCAACCCTGTCCCGACTATTCTAGCTGAGACCTTCAGATCCTTGAGTAGTTGTCGAAGAAAAGGGGAATGATGATTTATTGGATGCGCGCAATTGCTCAATGCTTGGATTATGAGCCATTTTTGGAAAGTCGAGCGCACTCCGTTTCACATGTTTTCAAAAACATTTGCACCATTGGAAGCCTATCTCAAGAAAGAATGGCCCAAGGAAGTCACCGAGCAACACTGGGTCTTAGTTTTTCAAAACCTTCGCGCCGAGGATATAACATGGAGAGCACCGTGGATGCGCCCGTCAGTTCTGTTATACAAGGTCGGAAAACAAGACTGGGTACCACTACTTGGTTTATGGGGAGGTGTTGGATATGCCCGCTATTAGTTCAAAGGCAATTTTCTTCGCGACAATTTATACCCGTCACAGGAGGGTTAGCACAGTCTGAGTTAGCTTTTGCGGGTGAGGGATACATGAAGAGGATCCGAGACACTACAAAATCTTGGAAGAAAATTCATCTGGTGGAGTTGGCCCTGTACGCTGACACTCTCACTCAAGACTATGACGTATGGAGGATTCAGCGGATAAATAGTCAGCAAGTCTCATCAATGAGTTGCGCCTTTCAGAATCCCTTCCTAAAGGAATTGCCATCCGAGTTAGAAGTGGCAAGGCAAGAGTTTGAATGCGAGAAGACCAAGATGTCAAGGGATCTCAGTGCTCTGCAAGAGGAAAATTACCAGCTAAAAATCGATGTTTAGATTGAAAGGTCTAAAACCGAGAAAGTGCAAAAGGAAATGGAAGTTGTAAGAAATGATTTAAAGGACCTTCATCTGGAAAATAAGAAATTGAGAGTCACCATCAAGAATAGCGTGTTGGGCAAATCATCATCGGAATGGAAAGAAGAGATAAGCAACATCAAAGGGGGAATGGAGTTTTGGAAGGGAAAAGCAAAAAAGGAAGAGGAAAGGGCCACACGGACTATGATCGAGCTAAGGAAGAAGAACGCAGAATATGAAGCCGCGTCTGCCAAGGTAATGACTAGTCGATCTAAATTGCAAGAACTAAAAGAAAGGATGCGGGATTTAGAAGACATGCTGCAGAATCGTCAGCAACAATTGGATAGTCTCTTAAAAGCCTTGGAAGAGAAGAACGATCAATATGATAGAGACATTCACGCTTATAAAATAGACCTCCAAGAAAGAGAGATGCAACTAGGCTTCTTGATCAACAAAATCCGTGAAGCGGCTATACAAATGGTACAATTATCAGATGAAGCAGAGGATCTCAGCTGCCAATTCCCGCCGAGTCAACGATCGAGCATATCGGAATTCCTAGAGCGAATAAAGAAATATAGTGAAGTAGCTAGAAAGTTCATGTAATAGCCAAATCAAAATGACGAAATGTTTTGTAATGAACTCTTTTGATGAATAAAATGCCTAAATAGGGGCTATCTTGAAATCAACACCAAATTCTTGCATATTTATTCATAACTAACAATTCATTCGTCATTTATTCAGCATTTATTTGTCATGCATTCATCTCATTCATTCATTCATTGCATATTTCATAATAGTTCGCTAAGGATAGGATCATATAATGCGCAGTTGCAATACTTCAAATCTGGAATCACGTCACTCGTATAGAACGCGTCGACAAACTAGAACAATGGAGGCATAATTCAATGAAAGGATTGAAAGAATGGAAAGAATCCAAAAGGAATTACAAGAGCAATTGGCTAGGTCACAGCAAGAGACGAGAGACTTAATGGTGAGATCACGAGAAGAATCGCTCGAACAGAAAGATCAAATGAACAAGATGATGGAGATGATGTCAGCTTTAGTTAAAGGAAAAGGACCCATGCAGAGCCCTGACATCGAGGAACCTCGCTCGAGAGTTAATCACAATCAAGACCCGCTCTATCCCCCCGGATTCACTCCGCCACACGCCCACGCAGCACAAAGAGGGTACACCCAAGGGAAACCCACAGATCTAGAGCAAAGGCGGTGCACACCGCTCATTTAGGGCAAGGAATATTCATATCAAATCTCGGTGCCAATCCCGCCAATCCAATTGTTCAGATTTGGACGATCCGATTGGAAATAGCCAGGTTGAGAATGGAGGATCAAGAGGCTCAAGAGAAGTATAAGAGTTTGGAGGAAAGACTTAAAGCAATTGAAGGCCTTTGAAGTCTTCTCGGCACTAGGTGCTAAGGAACTTAGTTTGGTACCGATCTAATTTTGCCTCCGAAGTTTAAGGTACCAGATTTTGAAAAGTATGATGGGACAAGATGCCCAAAAGCGCATCTCATTATGTTTTACCGGAAGATGACCGGCTATGTGAATGAAGACAAACTACTCATACATTGTTTTCAAGATAGTCTAGTAGGATCGGCTCTTCGGTGGTACAACCCGACTTTAGTAGGAAAAGATCCGATCTTGGAAAGATTTGGCATCGCGATTCGTGAGCAATACAAGCATGTATCGGATATGGTGCCAGACCGGATGACCTTACAAATGATGGAGAAAAAGCCGTCAGAGACTTTTAGACAGTACGCGCAGAGATGGAGAGACGTCTCGGCTCAGGTGGAACCCCCACTAACAAAAACAGAGATAACCGTTCTCTTCATCAACACTCTAAAGGCTCCGTTTTATGACAAACTAGTGGGAAGCGCTACAAAGGATTTTTCGGATATCGTAATATCCGGTAAGCTTATCGAAGGTGCCATCAAAAATGGAAGGATGGAAGGTTCAGAAAGTTTAAGAAGAACAGCACCCATGAAGAAGAAAGAACCAGAAGCCCACATGGTGGGAATGGGAAGCCGTTATGCCCCTAATCCGTATCCAAATCAACCCCAACCTCGGAACTATCCACCTCCGAATTTCTATTATCCCCCTCAAACCCCATACTACCAAGCTCTACCTCTTGCCCACCCCGTATACGCCGCGAATCACCAAAGACCCATCACCACGTTTCCACAAAACACGGTACCCAGTCAAAGCCAGCCCAGAAATGAACCAAGGCCAACAAGACTTAACACTGAGAGACCACAATTTACCCCCATCCCTGTGTCGTATGGGGAGTTATATCCTAAAATTTTGGAGAAACAGTTGATTTCTCCTCATTACATGGCACCCCTGAAACCCCATACCCAAAATGGTACGATCCGAATGCCAGTTGCGCATACCACGCCGGGAACTAGGGGCACTCCACGGAAAACTGTCTGGCCTTCAAAAGAAGAGTTCAAGGACTCATCGACGCGGGCATTCTGCGATTTGATGGTACTGGCAGTACGGCCGAGAACTCATTCCCAAACCACACCGAAGGGAATGTGAGTGCAGTGGGAGAGGAGAACAAACGACAAAGTAGAAGATGGGTTTCTGAAATTAGAGCACCTCTGCAGAAAATCTGGGAGGTACTAGTTGAGAAAGGCTTGCTTTGTCATCCTAACAGAGCGTTCGGAGGAAAAATTGCAAAAGTCAAAATTTTTGTGGATTCCATAATATTGAGGACACAAAGATTCATCCTCTGCGAAGAGTTAGGAGACTACTGCAAATATATGATAGATAATAAGGAGATCGAGATTTTTATAAAGGTGAAAGAGACCGATAGAGGAGAAATATGCGCCTCCGATAATCAATCTTCAGGTTTCCCGTATAGCGCCGACCGACCGTTGATAATTTATTATGATGCGAAGAAAGAGCCGGTAAAATCGAAGATGATCATTGAAGTACCAGCTCTTTTTCCTTATAAGGACGGCGAAACCATACCATGGAAGTATGATATTAATATCGTCACACCGGAAGGTGGAAAGTCTGAAGCCATAACTGGAGATATTGGGGATGTAGGGCATTTTACCCGAAGTGGGTGGTGCTATTCTAAAGAAGTCGAGCCAGCAAAGAAAAACAGTGACTTGAAACAAAAAGGAAAGGCAATGATGAACGAGGCCGAAGCCGAGCAAGAAGTTTCACCCGAACAAGAAATTAAAAAGCCTGTGGATGAGGAAGAAGCACAGGAATTCTTGAAGTTTATCAAGCACAGCGAGTACAACGTAGTGGAACAGTTAAATAAGCAGCCAGCCCGAATCTCAGTCCTATCTCTACTGTTAAACTCAGAGCCACACCGAAACGCTTTGTTGAAGGTGCTGAATCAAGCTTACGTATCAAATAACATATCTGTTGAGAAGCTTGATCGGTGGGTAAATAATTTGAATGCAGATAATTTCATTTCTTTTAGTGACGATGAAATACCGCCGAACGGTAGAGGCTCTGTAAAGGCACTGCATATTATGACTCGCTGCAAGGGCTATATAATACCAAATGTGCTCATCGACAATTAGTCGGCACTCAACATTATGCCTTTGGCCATACTTTCCAGGATCCCGATGGATCTGTCCTACTTAAGGCCTTGTCATTCCACGGTAAGGGCTTTCGATGGGACGAGGCGCGAAGTCATGGAAAAGATTGAAATTCTTCTGGAAGTGGGCCCGTATATATACGATGTGGAATTTCAAGTCATGGACATTACACCGTCATATAATTGCCTCTTGGGAAGACCACTGATCCATTCTCGCAGAGCAGCCCCATCATCCCTCCACCAAAAGGTGAAATTTATTATGGATGGCTGTTTGGTCACCGTCGAGGGAGAAGAAGACATTGTAGCATCTATTTCTACTGACGCACCATATATTGAAGTGAATAAGGATGCTGTGGAATGTTCCTTTCGATCCCTTGAATTTGTCAATGCCACATTCGTCGCCGAGGGAAACAGAATTCTGCACCAAAACTCTCAAGAAATACCAAAATGGGTGTCAGGTTGATTTGTAGGGAAGAGGGCTCGAGCAAGAAGAGGTTTAGGGAGATATCTGCAAGAAATAGCTAGGGCTCTGAAGCCAGTGCACCACCAGGCCAGGTACGGTTTAGGTTTTCAACCGGACATACGTCAAAGAAGGAGACAATGGAAGAAGGATCAGGAAAGAAGGGTCGCAAGGACCTTAGGCCGGGAAATAGAATGGGAGCCTATAGTTTACCCTCCTTTGTCAAAAATATTTACGTCTGCAGGAACGATGCACCCCGAACAAGACAATACACGAAGCACACTGTTAATCATTGAAAGGGGTCTCCAGAATGTCAATATAAATGTCCTTGACAAAGGAGATGGCGCAAGTAAGGATGTCTCAAGGATACGCCCTTGTCCCCCGGGCTTTATTTTGAACAATTGGACTGCTGAAGACCTTCTTGTAGTTTATAAGTCTTCAGAGTAATGCTCAAACATTAACCCTCTATTGTGTCCTTTGATATAATAGAATTCTTTTGTAAGAGCTTGCATTCGCTCTTTATCATTCAAATGAATATCAATGAAGATGCATTTTGTCACGATCTTTCGCATTTTAATTTCATAATCATTTTCTCATTTCATAAGCCTATCCTTACATTTACTTCATACCATGCCATAACATCTCATCTTGGTTCCAATGCTTGGATGCCCTCTATAGTTTCCTTTTCCGTTCAACTTTCAGGTGCTCAGATATCAACGGCATGAACGAACCCGTTACGAGTCCTGAAATCGATTTTGAGAAGGCTGTTTGTTTAGGAGAATTTGGCCGAAGAAAATATCAAGACTATGTCTCGTCTCCCGACTTGTTAAGAATGGTGGAACAAGAGGATAAACAGATCTTGCCTCATCAGGAATCTGTTGAAACAATAAATCTGGGAACTGAAGAAAGGAAGCAAGAAGTGAAGATTAAGACCTCTATTTCAGGGGACACCAGGCATAATTTGATTGCTTTGCTTAGTGAGTACAAAGATGTATTTACATGGTCATATCAGGACATGCCGAGATTGGATGAAGATGTGGTGGTCCATAAACTCCCATTAAAGCAAAAATGCAAACCCATCCAACAAAAGCTAAGACGGATGAGACCTGAGATGTTGTTGAAAATAAAAGAGGAAGTCAAGAAGCAATTTGACGCTGGTTTCCTACAAGCCTCCAAATATCCTGAATGGGTGGCTAACATAGTCCCAGTACCAAAGAAAGACGGCAAAGTACGAATGTGCGTGGATTATCGTAACTTGAATCGAGCAAGTCCCAAAGATAATTTTCCTTTGCCACACATTGATACATTGGTGGATAACACAGCCAAGCATTCATTGTTTTCGTTCATGGATGGATTCTCGGGTTATAATCAGATAAAGATGGCTCCGGAAGATATGGAGAAAACTACCTTCATAACGATGTGGGGAACATTCTGCTACAAGGTGATGCCATTCGGATTGAAGAATGCTGGGGCAACGTACCAGAGAGCTATGGTGACATTGTTCCATGATATGATGCATAAAGAAATAGAGGTCTACGTCGACGATATGATTACTAAATCCCGAGGGGAAGAAGAGCATGTAGTAAACTTGAAGAAGTTGTTCGACAAATTGAGAAAGTTCCAGCTAAAGCTCAATCCGGCCAAATGTACGTTTGGGGCTACCTCAGGAAAATTGCTAGGCTTCATCGTCAGCGAAAGAGGCATTGAAGTTGATCTAGATAAAATAAAAGCTATTCAAGAGTTACCACCTCCGCGCACGCAAAAAAAAGTCAGAGGATTTTTAGGGAGATTAAACTATATTGCCCGATTTATTGCTCAACTTACCAACCAATGCGACCCAATCTTTCGGCTTCTCCGAAAACATAATCCAGGAGAATGGAACAAAGAATGCCAGGTGGCCTTTGATAAAATAAAATAATATCTGTCTAGCCCTCCGGTGCTAGTACCGTCAATCCCGGGAAGACCATTGATATTGTATTTAACTGTGTTCGAGAATTCAATGGGTTGCATGCTGGGGCAACACGACGAATCAGGAAAGAAAGAAAAGGCGATCTACTACCTCAGCAAAAAGTTCACTGAATATGAGGCAAAGTATTCGTCCATTGAAAAATACTGTTGCGCTCTGGTTTGGGTAGCTCGGAGACTCAGGCAATATATGTTGTATCATACGACGTGGTTAATCTCGAAGCTGGATCCAATAAAATATATGATGGAATCGCCTGTACTCTCAGGAAGAATGGCACGATGGCAAATCTTATTATCAGAGTATGATATCGTCTATGTGAGTCAAAAGTCGATAAAAGGAAGTGCAATAGCGGATTTCTTAGCGGCTCGAACGACAGAGGAGTATGAGCCCTTGAGATTCGATTTCCCAGATGAAGACTTAATGTGCATCACAGAAAAGGAATATGAGTCATCAAATGAGAAACCATGGAAGATGAGCTTTGATGGTGCATCAAATGCATTGGGGCATAGGATCGGGCTTGATCTTGGTATCGCTGAAGGAATCATTATCATTCACGGCCAAAGCTAAATTTCTTTACGTACCAACAATATAGCAGAATATGAGGCCTGTATCATGGGACTTCGTACAGCTATTGAATGAAACATCAAAACTTTAGAGGTATATGGAGACTCAGCATTGGTGATATACCAGATCCGTGGAGATTGGGAAGTGAGAGATTCAAAATTAGTCAGATACAGCGAGCTAGTGGCAGGACTGATTAAAGAATTCAAAGAAATAACTTTTAATTACTTCCCACGAGAAGAAAACCAATTGGCTGATGCCCCAGCCACTTTGGCTTCAATGTTCAAAGCAAACCAAGAAACAGAGATAATGCCTCTTCAAATGAGCATATATGAAGTCCCTGCGCATTGTTTCAGCATTGAAAAAGAGCCAGATGGATGGCCATGGTTCCATGATGTCTTAGAATATATCAAGAATCAAAGATATCCCGAACAAGCAAATGAAAACGACAAAAGAACAATCAGAAGAATGGCAACGGGATTTGTTCTTGATGGGGACATCCTGTACAAAAGAGGAAAAGATCAGGTGCTCTTGAGATGTGTAGATACCGCCGAAGCCAGGAAAATACTTGAAGATGTCCATGAGGGAATTTGTGGGACATATGCCAATGGTTTCACTATGGCCAAAAAGATTATGAGACTCTAGTTTACTCTACGGTTGTTGTGATGGAAAGCGACTGCATTAGCTTTGCAAGGAAATGCCACAAATGCCAAATTTACGGCGATAAAATCCATGCAGCCCCTTCGCCCCTTCATGTCATGACTTCTCCGAGGCCTTTTTCTATGTGGGGCATGGATGTTATAGGGCCAATTTTCCCAAAGGCTTCTAATGGACACCGATTCATTTTTGTGGTTATTGATTACTTCACAAAATGGATAGAGGCCGCATCGTTTGCCAATGTAACGAAGACTGCAGTCTGCAGGTTTATGAAGAAGGAAATCATTTGTCGATATGGTTTGCCTGAGAGAATCATTTCAGATAACGCCTTGAACCAGAACAACAAGATGATGAAGGAAGTGTGCGAACAATTTCAAATAAAGCATCATAATTCCTCGCCCTATCGCCCAAAGATGAATGGGCCGTTGAAGCAGCGAATAAAAACATCAAAAAGATCATTGGGAAAATGACCGAGACATATAAAGACTGGCACGAGAAGCTACCATTTACTTTGTATGCATATCGCACATCTGTGCGGACATCTACGGGTGCAACTCCTTTCTCTCTGGTTTATGGAATGCAGGCTGTGCTACCTATCAAAGTCGAGATCCCTTCTCTACGAGTCTTAATAAAATCGAAACTAGAGGAAGCAGAATGGGTTCGGGCTCGATATGACCAGTTAAACCTCATCGAGGAAAAACGTCTAAGGGCAATTTGTCACGGACAGATGTACCAGAAGAGAATGATCGCGACCCATGACAAGAAAGTACGACCAAGAAAATTCCATGAAGGAGAGCTCGTGTTGAGAAAGATTCTCCCAATACAAAAAGACTTGCAAGGAAAATGGGCACCAAATTGGGAAGGACCATACGTTGTGAAGAAGGCTTTCTCAGGCGGAGCTTTGATTCTCACTGAGATGGATAGGAAGGAGTTACTTAATCCAGTGAATTCAGATGCTGTGAAGAAATATTATGCCTGAAAAAAAAAGGATCAAGGTGAAAACCCGAAAAGGGCGTCTTGGTTAACACAAAAATTAGGATGAAAACCCGAAAGGGCGTTCTAATTAAGCAAACACTGGTTTAAAAAAGTAAGGCGTTTGAATGAGGGGTCAAATAGTGAGACTACCGTGCTCGAAGCATTTCTGAAAGCTTGAAATCTTCCACGCAAGAAGCCATGCTCGAAAAGATTCTCGACCGAGGAACGTGGAAGAGCTCATGCGTTAAATATCTAGAGCATTTGTATTTGTTGAAATGTTACCCCTTTTCTCTTTATGACATTTTTACTATCATTTGATTGATTTTCTTTGTTCGCTACATTTGAAATGAATAAATGGCAGGTACCCTTTTGTCCCTACCCGATCATTCTCATGCATCTCATTATGTGGTTCATTTACATGATAAATAGTGAAATGACATACTCTAAACAAAAGAAATGTTAAGCATTACCCGGATAAGAACTTGATAAGTACAAGAGCCTCAAAGCAAGGACAAAAGTTCAACCGGGGGCAAAGAGTGATATCCCAGAAACGTAGATTACTCGTGAAGCATGAGGACGGGTACAGAGCCTGAAGAGAAAGTCAAGAGTCAAAACAATAAACAGAGATCATCAAAAATCAGGACGAAAAAAGGGGCATATGATAAACAAGCCCAAGGCGCATAGCATAATCATGTAGGCATAAATGCATTTAAGACCAACATGTGCATATCATGATGACATCATGCATGACATATACAGGTACTCCAGCAGAGCAAGAAATTTTGAATGATGACTGTACTAAATCAAAAAAAGGACACCTGAGTTCCACCAGATGACAGATTTTGGCATTTTGATGTTTTTATGTTCAAAAATCAACTCATATTGCGAGAAGTGAGTTGAGCCTCGGGGCACGCTGATGTATTTTCAATGTGTATTTCCAAAATATCAACTCATATTGCGAGAAGTGAGCTGAGCCTCGGGTCACATGCCGAGTTATTTTCAATTCCTGTTTTTTTCAAAAATCAACTCATATTGCGAGAGATGAGTTGAGCCTCGGGGCACGCTGAGGTATTTCCAAATCCCTTTTTTAATGCTTTTCAAAAATCAACTCATATTGCGAGAGGTGAGTTGAGCCTCAGGACACGATGAGGTAATTTCAATTTCTGTTTGTCAAAAATCAATTCATATTGCGAGAAGTGAGTTGAGCCTCGGGGCACGCTGAGGTATTTTCGATTTCCACTTTTTAAATTAAGTTTCAAAAAGACCAACTTATATTGCGAGAGGTAAGTTGAGCCTTTTAATTTCTGTTCGTAAAAAATCAACTCATATTGCGAGAGGTGAGTTGAGCCTTTTAATTTCTGTTTTTCAAAAATCAACTCATATTGCGAGAGGTGAGTTGAGCCTTTTAATTTCTGTTGTTTCAAAAAAGTCAACTCATATTGCGAGAGTTGAGTTGAGCCTTTTAGTGTCTGTTTTTTAAAGAATCAATTCATATTGTGAGAAATGAGTTGAGATCAGGATTACATGCCGAGTAAAGAATGAAGATTGAAGTTGATTGAAGACACCAGATTTTGTCTTCCTGAAGTTGCAGTGAAGCTGATCGAGGATATCAGATATTGCCTTTCTGAAGTCGCAGAAGGAAAGACTACAAACCTTATCTCACTGAAGCGATAAAAGAGCAGATTGAAGTTGTAGATCTCACTTTTCAGAAGTTACAAGTGAAGCAGATCGAAGCAACAAAATCTCATATCCTTGAAGTGACATTGGAATAGATTGAAGCTACAAGTCATATCAGAAGACACAGTGGATTGAACCGAAGTTGCAAGATGCAATGGAATGGAAAGAGACTACTTGAACAAGAAGAACGATAATGAAGTCAAGACTCAACAAGACGAGGCAAAATTGGCCTTTCTTTATGTCTTTGCTCTATTCCCGTTACACGACAATGAGCAAAGAGGGGCAGCTGTACATATCTAATCTTTCATGAGTGCATATATACTAAAAGTATAAAAATATAACACAAAAAAAAATTTTTAAATTTTTACACGCATGTGGCGCGTGCGCGATGACTCCTCGTGGCGGACCGGTGATGGACCCGTTGCTCTGAGCCCCTCTCCTCCCCTCTCTTCTTTCTTCCCTCTCCTCTTCTCTTTTTTTTTCTCTCCATGGTGTAAAATGATTTTTTTTCAAAAATTTTTGACTTATATAGGGGTCCAAAACGGTGCGTTTTGGACCCCCTCCGTTTTGGCTAAAAACGACATCGTTTTGGCCCCGGGTCGGGTCGACCCGACCCGCTCCAGGTCAGGATCCGCGTGTTTTTGAGTGGAAGGGTAAATTGCGCATTTAGCCCTTCCGCTTTTTCAGGCTTTTTCAATCAAATCTTTGCTATTTCAATTTTGGCCCAAAATTTGTTGCGTTTTGCAATCTAGTCCCCCACACTGCTATGCGTTTTAAAAAAATGGAATTATTGCTGTCCTGACTCCCCGAAAGTTTTCTCGCGCGTTCAAATTGATCCTTTCTTTTATTTTCTTTTTAAATTAGCCCCATAACTTTGTTTTTAATTTAATTTTAATCCTTTTTTGTTTATTTTTTTATACTTTATTAAATATCCATGTTATTTTATTATTATTATTATTATTATTATTATTATTATTATTATTATTAGGTATTGGTAAATATTTTTATGTACGTATAAATATATATATTTATATTTTACCCACTTTATTTTAATATTTTATTAATAAAATGTTTGTTTCCTTTTGTATTCCAATATAATCATTATTGTTATTATTATTATTAGTTTATGTTTTGTTATATATTTACAATTATAATACGTATAAATACTTAATATATTCGTATACATCTAGATAATATTATTACCGGTTTTCTTTTTATGTATATATATTACTTAAATGTTTTATCATTATATATATTTCATATATTATATATATGTGTTCTTAATACTATACTTCATATACATCATATATTTTAATATTTTAATATTATATTACACATGTATATCTCTATATGTATAGATATATTCTTGTATGCCCTTTTATATTATATGAATATTTTAGTACTTTTTATATATATATATATATCTATGTTTTTTACCATACTATGTATATATTATCCATACTTACATTAATACATGTATTTCATTATACGTATATATATACTTTTTATTAGTGTTATTTTTGTATATCGTATTATTCATTTCTATCCTCTGTATATACTTTACATATTTATATAAATATATTATTAATAGTTATTATTATTTCAAATGTGTCTATACTAGGTATTATTTTATGTATCTATATATTTTATACGTTACACATACACTTTTAATGCTATCTTATATATATTATTACATATATTCTAATATATATATTTGTGAGGCATCATTAATAGTTCTTATATATATATATTTATTACTATATTAGATATGTATATATGACATATATATTAAATATTATTTATATGCATTATGTGTATAGATGTTCAATG
This sequence comes from Gossypium longicalyx, assembly GCA_025698465.1. NCBI lineage: Eukaryota > Viridiplantae > Streptophyta > Magnoliopsida > Malvales > Malvaceae > Gossypium > Gossypium longicalyx. The sequence goes on along the minus strand of CM047007.1, from coordinate 91,415,395 downwards.
TATTTTTGAAAATCAAGATAATCCGTGTTTATGAGATACCAATTTTGGGCGTCGCGAGGGTGCTAATACCTTCCTCGCGCGTAACCGACTCCCGAACCCTATTTTTTCTCTGGATTTTAACATAGACCTAAACCTGTCTTTCTTTTGTTCCTAAAATAAATGTATTAGGTGTCCGATCACGCCTAGAAAAAAGATCGGTGGCGACTCCCTGTTTATTTTCAAAAATCAAATTTCGGTTTTCAAGTTCTCAATAAATCGCCACAATTAGCAACCTAGCTAAAATTTTTATGTCGCTACAACCCCTCGTGGTGGTACCGAGTATTTGTTGGGGTGAAACCTGGAGGATAAGCGATGACCTCACTGTCGTCTTCAGTATTAATCACGGGACTCTTCCCCTTTTCTGGCCTTCCAACCAATAGCTGAGATAATTGGTTCATCATATTTTTTTGTGATTCCACCATCTGATCCTTTATATTTTGCTGAATCTTGGCTAACTGTTCTTGCATCTGTAATTGTAGTTGATCCTTCATCTCTTTCTGCATTTGCTCCAATTTTTCCAACATTTGATCTATAGCTTTAGTTTTTTTCCGTGTGTAGTATTGATGTTCCAGGATAACTATAATACAATTTCCAATTAATTAGGATTCTTTTGTGAAATTTAATGCAAATGATGTGATGAAATGCAAATGCATGAAATGAATGCAAAACTAAAAAGACATCAATTTTGATTCAATTCCATTAAAAAAAATTTATTAGAAAGCAAAATCCTTTACATAAAACAGATCATATATACGACTTTGCCCTAATGTCCAACGTTTTAACTTTCTTAAGAAGGCAAGCCAGCTCACAACCCCGGTCTAACTTTAACTCATACTTCACACTTAGTATATCAGCCTGAACCGCTAAGGTCTGTAAGTGATCAGCCACTTCTCGTATCTGAGCTACAGCTTCGCCCATGATGTAATCCCTATCCCTGACCTAGTCTTGCATCCGATAAAGTTGTTCCTTCCACTACTCATTGTTCGACTTAAGAAATTCAACTCGAAGCTCACAATTCTGTAACGCAGTCTCAATTTCTTCTACCTTTCTTTTCAAGTCTTCGATCTTGCTCAGGCTAGCTCTTAATTCAATGTCGGAATTACGACTATGATGCTGATGTAATGCCTTCTTTAGCTCCTCTACCTGAGCTACTAGCATCTCCTTCTTACCTTGGCCCTCAACAAAACTCTTCTTTAAGGCGCTTTCACGTGCTCGAGCATCATGGAACCTCTTCTCCCACTGATCAGCTCTAGCCTTTTCCTCTTGAATTTCCTGTCGCCACTGATCTGACGTCTTTCCCAATCCGGCAGTTCTCATGGACATACGCAGCTTTTTGTAATCAATCTTCAAACTGTCCAAGTCTTCTTCAACCTTTCTTTTCCTTTTCCTCAACTTCTCAGCCTCGAGTTTCTGAACGTCAACATCTAACTTCAGATGTATATTTTCCTCCTCCAATTGCTCTATCTTCTTCCCTAACTCTGAGTTTCTCTTTTCAAAGTCTTGTTTGATGATTTCTAGCTCGGAGAAGATTACCTGCAAGTATTCTTCCATCAACTGAATGCCCTCTAAACTCAGCCCAGGGATGTTATCATTGACCCTTTTGTTCCACCACCCCTTGTATTCAGGAGTCGTCATTGAACCTACAGTCATTCTCTTCATCCGGCGTGTTTGTTTTCAAGCATCAGAAATCCCTCGAACCTTCTTCTTATAATTATTCTCCCTATACAAGAACTCACTCTAGACTACTTTATGTGTCATCGGTATAAACTATCTTGATCTGTACTGTCTTAGAACAAGCAAAGGGGCATATCCAACGGCTCCTCAAATTCCAAGCAGAGGTACCCAATCAAAACTCCTACACCGATAGAGGATCTCATCAGGAACCAACCAATGAGCTCTCAACTCAACATCATCCTCTTGGATATTTCAAAGGAGCATGATTCAATTCTTTTCTGATTTATCATATCTCCTAGGCGTAGCTGTTATCTCCTTTAACGGAGAGTAATTCCTAGAGAAAACCCGATAGGAAACTTTATCCACCTTCCAGAAATAACTGTGAAACCAAGCCAACAATAACTGCGCGCATCTAATAAATCTACCTTCACCTGCCCTCCGGCATGCACTCAAAGATCTGAATGTTTCGGCTAGAATTGTCGGTACCAGTGTGACCCGTTTGTCAAGTCGTTCAAATAAGTCGACAACTGCTTCATCTACATGCCTTAAAGCCTTGGGGAAGATTACCAAACCATAGATACTCAAGGCGAAAACATCAATCTTTTTCTTCATATCTGGATGTACTGTGATCAGATCCCTCAAACTAGCCCAAGAAATGCATTTACCATCACCTTTCTACTGAATTTGGGCTATAACCCACTGTTCACTCATCCCGGTGACACTCATTAATTTCTTTACAAAAGCTAGGGCATTAGCAGCTCTGGAATAAGTTTTGTCGACTTGAACCTTTGGGCAACGAAGCAAAGTTGTATACTCCTACACAGTAGGTACCAAGTCCACCTTGCCAAAGGTGAAACAACTATACGCCGGGTTCCAAAACTGAGCCATAGCCCGGAACAAGTACTTGTCCACCTTGATGTCGAGCAGGTAGGGTAAGTCACCATAATTTTGATAGAACAACTGCTTAGCCTTATCATCCCAACAAGCCCATATATCTCTCAATTCCTGGAACTCATTTTGGGTCACATTGATACGAGTGAAGTCCCATAACTCTGATGTATACCCCTCAGCTAGGCTATCCCTTTTCTCAAGTTGCATATTCTCTAACCACATACGGACAGCCGCATTATCCTCCACTTTATCAAGGAATTCGCTCTCCATGACAAGCTTTCTAATTTAGTAACCGAATAAAAACCGATACCTCTTTAATATGAAATGACATGCAAACATAACCACGATAAAACACAACAAGTTAATATCAAAAAATAAAAATCAAAGCAAATAGAAAATAAACAAACACCTATCTGGGTAACCGCTAGGCTTCAACATAGCTTTATCTAGGGCGGGTTCTTAAAGTTCACTTTATGTAGCTCGGTTCTAAGAAAAGGTACTTGAATCAACAAATTCCTTAACCCTCACCCATTATAGGCTTACGTGGATCGAGTTCAGTTCAGGGGAATACATTTCCCTATGGCCATGCGGAGGTGAAAACCTCACGAAGACATAGGTACTGATGTATCTCGGAAGCAGTCCACTAGTTCATGCGGAGGTGAAAACCTCACGAAGGCATAACTTCTTACTCCCACTTAAAAGGTGTGACCACAGCGGTTATGTAATGCAATGCGAGGGAACATATAAACTCAATATAAAAAAATATGAATAAGATGATGAAAACCATAACACCAATGAAATGCAACGAGGATCGTATGTTTTAAAAACCAAACTTTTAATTTTCGACAAAAGGACAGAAAATAATCAATTTTACGGCTTGACTCTCTTATCATTCCCCAGTGGAGTCGCCAAGCTGTCGAAACCATTTTTTTATATTCGAAAAAATGGGAGTCAACTTAAAACGAAAATGGAGTTGCCACCGATCCTTTTTCGAGGTGTGATTGGATCACCTTGTGATTGGTCACTTTTATAAAACATTTTGATTTATTAAAACCATGATTTTGGGTATACGAAATTCGAGAAAAAGGATTCGGGAGTCAGTTACGTACGAGGAAGGGTTAGCACCCTCGTAACGCCCAAAATTGGTACCAATTGATTAATTAAGGTTCTAATGTCAAAAATTTGAAATGATTTTTAAAATACAATCCCATTGAAAAGTGTTTGAACATACTCAAATCAGGTTTTAAGATTCACCCGTTCTAAAGGAATAAAATACCACATCCAGCACGTTAGGACACAATATTTTAAACCTCCAAAAACTGAGATCACTTCATGATTTCCAAAACACGCAATGAAATCTTGAAAAGGGTATTCCGTTATTTGGTCAAACGTAAAATCGAAACCCAGCACGTTAGGGTACGATTTTTCGAATTTCCAAACACGAAACATTGCCTTGTTTTGAAGAATTTCCAAATAAGCAATTACGAATTCGGCTCAAAATATATTCGCTTGGTTTACTTTAGGGTAAAAAAACTGATGTCGGGCAAAAAGTTGGAATTTAAAATCATGATGCAATAACGAGCATACAAGCTTAGTATTGAGCATAAAAAATCCGAGGCAACAATATTACACAAATAAATAATGAGAAAACACAAAGGAATGAGTTAGGGTAATGCAATGGCAACATATTATATGCTATATAAATACAAATGTTAATAACCGAAGGCTAATGAATTAGGCCAATTTAAAAGAAATTCCAAGCAAATTACACAAATGAAATATCAAGTTTTAATATAAAATAAAATGAATAATAGGTAAGGGAAAAAAATTTGAAACATTACTATACAAACTATACAAAAAATTTTGAAACGGTTAATGAATATAAGAACTTAAAAATAAATAAAATAAAAAGGAAAAAATACATACATATTATAGTAATATACAAAAAAATGTATATTATAAAATAAATAATATACAAAATAATACATATATCAATTTACATAAAAAAAAACAACTTAGTATAAATAATTGGTATATAAGAATATAAGTATATAAAAGTGTTTAAAATAATAAAAAAACAATAAAATAGGGTTTTTAGGGAATAAATTATATATGAATGGATTTTAAAAGGAAGAATATTTACATAAAATAATATATCACCAATAATATATATCTATAAAAAACTAAATTATGTGTAAATACGAAAAATGTATAAGAATATTTAAAGATCACATGAGTCTTTAAAACATAAAAATATATAAAAGAGAATTTAAAGTGAAATAAAAATCAACAAAATAAAGACATATTGAAATGAAAGAAAAACTCAATTGAAATAAAATCAAACTTAAAGGGATAGTTAATAAATAAAATATAACATCGAAATTAAAGCTAAGGACCAAAACGCAATGTGCGCGGATTCGCAGGGACGGAAAAATCAAATAAACCATGCCCCAAAACGAATCGTTTTAGCACGAACTGAAATGAGTAGACGCGCAAATTCCTTGGACAATTTAAAAACAAGGAAAATATAAACAGGTTTTAATTGAAGGTCAGCGCAAAAAGGGGAGGGATCAAACGCACAAATTCCCCATTCAGAGCCAAAGCGCGCGGACCCTCCCCGAGGGTCGGGTCAACGCGCGGGTCACTCCCCCTCATACGATGCCGCTTCTTTTTAACTACTAAAACCCTTCTTTTTTTTAAAAACATTTTAAGCTTTAGTTTTTTTTTAAAAAACCCTAAAACCTTCTTTCTTTCCCTCTTCAACCGAAAGGGCCACCATCCAAGCCCCCAAACGCCACCGCTTCACACACTGCCGTAGACGGCCATCGGAAGGTCGAAGATCCCCTCCCGCTAGCGAATCGAGAGGTAACCTTTCCCTTTATTACCTTAGTATATGTACCGGATTCGAATGAAAACGAAAAAAGCAAAGCAAAACAGGAAAAAAAAATGACGAATAACCACCTTCGAAGCGAATTCTTTTGTCTGATCTCTATTGATTTTGTGTATATTTTTGTACTCTTTAATCTGTGTTCTATTTCTCTGAAAAAAAAAAAAGAAAAAAAGTCCCCTTTTACAATTAAAAATCGAAGGCTTTATAGCCAAAATACAAGCGGTTTCTGCTATTTTTGCTCATGTTGCAGGTAGTGAAGACATGGGAGCGGAGCGCATGTGGCGTGGCGTAGGCGCGCGCGAATCGAGGCCCGTGCGTGAGCGTGACGTGGAAAGCCTTTGCGGCTATAGTGGCTGCGCGAAGCAGATGGAAACCCTAGGGCTTCTGAATTTGGGCCTAGTGTTGTTGGGCCATTTGTAACTTGATTTGTATTTCGAGCCATGGGTATTGGGCCTTTTTTAATTTTTGTTTTATTTTTTGCTTTTTGTTTGTATGCATGGGCCTGGGCAAAATTCGGGTCTTACAATAACAAATTTCGATATCACTATTTCAGAAAATTAAAATTTAAAGGTGATTGAATCAATTTTTTTAAAATATATACAAAAAAATCTTTTTTAAATAATCTTATTATAATTTTTTATTATATTTATTTTTTTAAAATAATATTTAAAATTATTCATAATTTTCTTTTAATCTATAAATAAAAAATAATACACTTTAACATATTCAAAACCCCGTATTCCTGCTCAAAGGAAATTAAAGAAAGAAGAAAAAGGACCACTAATTTCACGTCTAATATCATGAGGAACGTCGCATCTTAAACTTTTGCTTTTAAAAGAAAAAAAAACATAAAAAGGATGGATTTCGATTGACAAATCACCTAAAGATAATGTATATTTAATTCAACTTTCAAGTTTCAATAATACACAGTACTAAGTCAAATTGAATTTGGGTAAATTATAAAATTAATCACTTTTATTTGTCTGAAATTATATTTTAGTTATTTATGTTTAAAATATTACTCTATAGTAATTTATGTTATCGTTTTGTTACGAAGTGACTACTCTACTATTAAGTTTCATTATCTCAATAACTGAATATCTAACTTGGTATTTGAAACCCATTTGAACTACCACGTAGAACTATCGTTAGGAAGATAACGGAGTTTAACGATAGAGTGATCACTTCGTAACAAAATAATAACGTAAATAATTAAAACGTAACATTTCAAACATAAATGACTAAAATCTATTTTTCTAATTTACCCATCAAAATTTTAAATAGTATAAAACTTTTTCAGTATTATTTTTTAGGTAAAATGATCTTTTCGATTTCTAAATTAGTCCTTCTCAAAAAAATGGGGTGAATTAATCTCTTTCAATTTTGAATGTGGGCAATTAAAAATAATTAATCACTATATTAATGTCTTTTGTCAATTATACATAATTTTAATTGGTATAATATCAAATTTAATTTTTTATATTTATATATTTTATTAATTTAATATTAATTTTAAAAAATTTAATAAATTTAACCTCAACATTTATACATTTATAAAAATATTAGAAAATTCATAACCAAAATTCATACATTATGAATTTTTTAGTGATGTTTGTTTGGTACGGCTTCAACCAATAGTTGATGTGATGATGTAGGTAATGCGTATGGCTTAGCAGTGTTAAAAGTCGGCACGCCATCGGCATGTGCGGAATCGTCCAAAGCTATGTCGTGTCTTGATGTGGCTGAGAAAGTTTTGCCCACTCCTTTCTTTGTTTCAAATACCGGAAGCTTCACAGTCACTTCAACCAAACTCATTATTAGGTGGGCTGTGGTCCTCTTGTTTTACTCATTCTTCGCTGAATTGTCATTCATCATCATTTAATTTTAAAAAAAAAAACATTAAAGATAGATTTAAATGAGAGGTACATTTATTTACAATTAATATAAAAAAGGAATAAAAATAAAATCAAATATTATAATTTTGGGTTATTAATTTTTGTTTTCACTTCTTGCTAACTATGTTGAAAGAAAAACGGGTGTAACCCATTCGGCCCGAGGGCTTTAGTAGGTTTATATAAATAATGGTTTATTACACTAGACATCTTTAAACTATGATTTATATTTTAAATTAATTTATAAACTTCAACATGTTTCAATTGAATGCTTAGTCATTCTCTCAATCTAATCATTGGCTTAAACATTAAATATTAGTTGCATTTCTATATACTGTCGTATTAATAATTTTGATCTAAGTTGTTTATGTTATTAGTTTAAATGTAATTAAAATTTGATTTATATATTTTAAATATTCATAGTTTCGGAATGTGTAATACAATTGACTTTATAAATATATTTCATCTCGACTCAAAATTATACCTATAATTTAATAATTTGATGCAACTAAAAATAATTATATATATTTGGTGAATTACAATAACAATGTAAAACTCGAACGATAAATGTGACTAACGCAACTGAAGCCCAGGCCATATTTGAGATAATGAACATTCTTAACCATCAAGCCATCACATTGAATTAAAAAAAAAATGATATTCAACACGTTAAAACAAACAAACAAAAAATCTAAAAGAGATAATACTCCAAAAGCTTTTTTTTTTTGCCAGAGATAGGTAAAACTCTCAAAGTCAAGTTACAGTTTCCTAAATTAAACAAATTGTCAACCTGTAAGCAGTGGACAATGAGAAAATTTTGTCCAACTTTTTTTTATCAGTTGTTTTTATTTTATTTTTAATTTAATTATTTTTTTAAAAATTTAAAATTTACATCTCAACTCAAATAATTCTTATTAAATTCATTAATTAGAATATCATGTGTGGAAATGATAAGTTGATATAATATCGTATTTGTTATGAATATCTTATTAAGTGGATGTCCATCATGATCAAGATAAAATTTTGATGTACTTTAAATTCTAATAGTTATTAAAATTAGATCACTACTTTTATACTTCTTATGCCTATAAATGGAGACTCTGACGAAGCATTGTAATTATCCCTTCGATTAATAAAGTACATTCTCTATTACTTTCATATTTTCTTTGTTCTTTAGTCTCTACATCTTTCTTTATTTTATAACACATTATCAGCACGATGATTCTCTTTTTTTTTTTCAAAATCTTTCGAAGTCATCCCACAGATCAAATTCTTTTTCACCTTAAACTTTCACCCTTACAACTTCATCTTCAGGATGTTGAAAGATTCAATTTCAGAATGGATTATGATTCTTATTCTTGATCTTTGATTTATTGTACAAGCATGGGTAAAGTATGGATTTGTGCTCGTGATAATAGTCAAGATGATGATGATGTTAAAAATCTTCAGATATATTTTACTATATTTTATTTATTATATCATGTTTATTATAATTGGAGACTAACCATGACAACATGAATAAATAGATTTTGATTTAAAATCTCACGCATATTTGCGATGGTGATTATGAAATAAAGAATCTATTGGGATGTTTATAAGCTCGTCCTACTTGATTTGTTGCATTTCCGGAAGTGAATGTAAACATAAAGAAAATAAAAGATATAATCATGGATCACTAAAAGTGGGAATATAGTAATAAATAAGAGAACAATGAGAGTTCTCAAGATAACTCTTCATAACTCTTCAAAGGGTAAAGATAACTTATGTTATCAATATGATATGAAATATTATTGGCCATATATGTGGTGTTTGCCCAAATATTTTGTTTCTATTAATATTATTTGAGGAATGATATGAGAATGTAGTAATGAATTCTATATTACAGATAGAAAATATTTATCTTATTTAGTACTGAAACAAACAAATATTATTCTAATATTTAGTAGTACAAAATTAGTCGAAAGTTCTAGAAGAGCTAATATATTAATATATTGTAATGGTTAATCCATTGGTTTTAAAAATTGTTTATAATGGATCTTATATTGAGATTGTGAATGAGAAAAATATTATATTTCATATGAATCACTATTGTTATAAATACCTATTTTGAAAGGATGAAAAATAGAGGATTGTATTATTAATTTATATTTATTTTATAATCTTTGTGATCTTTTGTCATCATCCCTATTAAAAGGTTGAAAGCAAAATATTTTACTGTGAAAGATTTACTTATGAGCAATAGAATATGATAATTCTATCTAAAACTCGTTATAGTTAGATGCACCTGAAGTTGCAAGTTTTTAAAAACTGTTAGCATAACTCTACAGTATTCAAAATAAATTCTCAATTAAAATTAAGTGGAAAAATATTATTAATGAGAACTTGTAAAACAGAAAACTTATGTATGAAAAGTCATTGGTTATATACTTATTGTACACCTGGAAAATAAAATTCACTTTCAAAGTTTGCTATTAATAGATTTTTGGGCATTTGAAGATTTTGGCATATTCCCTGAAGCGAATACTGCATATAATTATTTAAAAATTATATTTATTGACTTAGTGGCATTATAGACTTCACATTGATTTAGACATTTCCTGTAGTAAATATCACAATAGTACTTATATATGGATACAAATTAAAATGAATGATAATAAAATTATCAATTTGTTACAATTTAGTACAATTGAAACATATGTTAAAATAAACCAGAAGTTTACTAATACAAATGCATTTACTACTTGGCTTGACCAGTTAGACCATCCTGGATCATATATGATGCGAAAAATAATTGAGAATTCTTATGAACATTCATTAAAGAACTAAAAGATTCTTTAATTTAAAGAATTCTCATTTGTTGCTTGTTCTCAATGAAAATTTATTTTTAGAAACTCACTAGCTAAAGTTAAGATTTAATGTCTTGCATTTCTGAAATGAGTATGGGCCCATTTATTCACCATGTAGATGGTTTTAATATTACATGATTTTGGTAAATGCATCTACAAAATAATTACATGCATTATCAACTCGCAACCTGTCGTTTGAGAGATTGCTTGTTTAAATGATTAATTTCAGATTATGCAATTAAAACAATTCATTTTGCTAATGTTAGTGAGTTTACATCCCAAGTTTTCAATGATTATTACATGTCAATTATGATAAAAGTTGAACATTCTGTAGCTCATGTTCACACACAAAATGATTTAGCTGAATTATTTATCAAATGCCTCCAACTAATAGCTAAATCATTTCTTATGAGAACAAAACTTTCTATTTCAACATGAGATTGTATTGATTTACATATTGTACGCATCAAGTCAATAAACTATAAATACTCCCCATTATAATTAAATTTTGGTCAAGAGTTAAATATTTCCCATATTACAATTTTTGGATGTACGGTATATGTTCCAACTGCTCCACCACAATGCACAAAGATGAGTCATAATAAAAGATTGGTAATGTATATTTATATGAGTCTCCTTATAATATTTTTGAGCTATTAATTCGAGATTTAATTATGACATGAGTTGTCAATTTTCCCAACATTAGGGGGAGAGGATAAAAGTTGAAATGAATTATCAATGTCTAAGATCCTCGTATAAAACAATGTGAACCAGAAGCTCAACAGATGATTCATTTTACAAATTAACTACCAGATTCATTAAATCTCACATACCAGCTGAAAATGCTCCAATACAAATTGATGTCCTAATAGGGCAAATTGTTAGTGTAAAAGAAAGTAATCCATACCTGAAGCGTGGAAGACCGGTCGATTCTAAAGATAAAAATCCTCTTAAAAGAAAAGGAGCAAATTAACATTCAAGATGGTCCTATAGTGGAGGCGAGAGTTCCTGAAGAGACCCATGACATAACTAATTATAAAACTCAAGAAAAGATTCAGGTACCTAAAAGTGAAAATGAAAATTATGAAAATAAAGAGATCTCAATAAGTTATGTCAATTCGAGAAAAAGATGGAACAAAAAAAAATGCAGTTGTCGACAACAATTTTGCTTATAATATTGCTATTGAAATAATAAAAGAAAATGAGGATACTGAGTCTAAATCTATTGAGGAATGTAAAAATAGAAAAGATTGACAAAAATGGAAAGATGCAATTCAAGCAGAATTCAATTCACTTTCTAAACGTGTAGTTTTTGGACCAGTAGTTCAAACACCTAAAGGTGTAAAGCTAATAGGATATAAATGGGTATTTGTGCGAAAATGAAATGAAATTGATGAAGTCGTAAGATATAAATCTCAACTTGTAGTGCAAGGATTTTCGCAAAGGCCTAACATTGATTTTGAAGAGACATATTCTCTTGTGGTGGATGTAATCACGTTTAGATATCTTATTAGTCTGGCAGTACGTAAAAAACTTGACATGCATATAATGGTTGTTGTTACATTCTATTTATATGGTACACTTGATAGTGAAATTTATATGAAAATCCCTAAAGGATTTAAAATCCAAAAAGGATATAGAGTTTCTTGAGAAAATTGTTCGGTCAGATTAAAGAAAAATTTATATAGATTAAAACAATTTGGACATATGTGGTATGATTGTCTTAATGAATACTTGTTAAAAAAAAGGTTACAAAAACGATCCAATTTGGCCATGTGTCTTTATAAAAAGGTTTGAATCAAATTTTGTGATAATTGCTGTTTATGTTGATAATCTAAATATTATTGGAACTCCTAAAGAGCTTCAAAATACAGTAAATTGTTTAAAGAAAGAATTTGAGATGAAAGATCTTGAAAAAAAAGTTTTATCTTAATTTACAAATCGAACATTTAAAAGATGAAATTCATGTTCATTAATCAACTTATATGGAAAAGATATTAAAGAAATTTTACATAGATAAAGCACACTCATTAAGTATATCGATGGTTGTACGATAATTAGATGTGAATAAAGATCAATTTCATCCTTGCGAGGATGGTGAAAAGTTTCTTGGTCCTAAAGGACCATATCTAAGTGCCATGGGGCATTGATGTATCTTACAAACAACACAAGACCTAATATAACTTTCGCTGTAAACTTGTTAGCAAGATTAGTTCTTCTCCAACACGTAGACATTGGAATGGAATTAAATATGTATTTAGATATCCTAGAGGGACTATTGATATGAGATTATTTTATTCAAATGATTTAAAATCCCCATTAGTTAGCTATGCTGATGCTGGATACTTATTAGATCCACATAAAGGTTAATTTCAAATAGGATATTTATTTACATGTAGAGGTACTGCCATATCATGGCGTTCAACAAAGCAAACATTAGTTGCTGCTTCTTCAAATCATGTAGAAATAATTGCAATGCACGAGGCAAGTCGAGAGTGTGTTTGGCCAAGGTTATTGACCCAACATATTAAGAAGATATGTAATTTTCCTTTATAGGAAAAGATGCCAGCTATCTTATACGAAGATAATGTAACATATATAGCTCAATTGAAAGTTGGTTATATCAAAGGTGACTGAACGAAACATATTTCACCAAAATTATTCTTTACCCATGATCTTGAGAAAATAGGTGATATAACTATTCAACAAATTCGTTCTAGTGAGAATTTAGTAGATCTTTTTACTAAGGCATTGCCAACTTCAACATTTGAAAGACTATTACACAAAATTAAAATGCGTCGACTCAAAGATGTAATGTAATGTTGCCATCAGAGGGGAGACTAAAAACAAGTTGTACTCTTTTCCTTTAACAAAGATTTTGTCCCATTGGGTTTTCTTGGTAAAAGTTTTTAACGAGGCATCTTTTAACAGAAGATTGTGTACTTTTTTTCCTTCATTAGGTTTTTTTTCTCACAGGATTTTTCCTAATAAGGTTTTAACGAGACACATCATCTACTAATACACATCTAAGAGGAAGTGTTATGAATATCTTATTAAGTGGATGTCTATCATGATTAAGATAAAATTTTGATGTACTTTAAATTCTAATAGTTATTAGAATTAAATCTCTACTTCTTTTATACTTCTTATGCCTATAAATAGATACTCTAATGAAGTAATGTAATAATCTCTTTAATCAATAAAATACATTCTTTATTGCTTTAATATTTTCTTTATTTTTTATTCTCTCCATATCTCTTTATTTTATAACAGTATTTACATGTGTATAAGATTTTTTTCCTTTTTGGTAAATGTAAACAACAGTTTACATGAACAAATTCATAGCTAGATTGTCTTTAGTGTTTTTTCTTATAGAATTTCTTGAATCTCTATAGCGAATCATCAAACATGTATAATACTTCATCATTAGAGGGGGCCATTTTTGTTAATGCCTGAGCAATATTGTTGGCCTCCCTGGAACATATCTCAACAGCCACTTCTTTTCCTTGGCTAAAATCTATTGAATCCTCTTAATTAAAATAGAGGTCAATCCTTCAAGTTTACTATCACATATAGCTAAATTAGAATACATGGACTAACCACACAATTTATGCATAATATAAGTATTGATAATAAAATTTGACGGACTATTTTAGGCTAAAGAACTAATTTAAAAAATAGGCATTAATTAAAGGACTTTTAGTGGAAGTAATCCTTACAGGATACAGGAGCCTGGAGACATATGTTATATGCAGTACAAAGGACGTTGTTGCAGTTTCATTGCTTTTTCCTTCACCGAATTACGGCTTTGTTTAGCTTAGTCTTCCATTAACAGTTGATTCTTTTGAAGAATCTAATTACCCTTTTTATCCTCCGTCATGGTTTGTCCGGAAACTTCCTCCGACGAACCACTGACTCCCGCCGGTCGCCTTTTTCTTCAGCCGGAAACAGACGTCGTCATCCATTGTATCATCCGCGGCAAAAACCCCGCCGACATGGATGCTATAAAATCGGCGATTAAGTCTTCGTTGATGGTCCAACACCCCAGATTTTGCAGCTTGTTGGTTCGTGACAAGAACGGATTCGAGCACTGGAGGAAAACCCCAATAGACATTGACCAACATGTAATTGTCGTCAACAACCGGCTCGATAAATCGGGCAATTTCATCGACGAAACCCAAGGTTCCACCACCACCGAAGAAGACGATGAAGCGGCAGTGAATCAGTACGTGGCGGATTTGTCAGTGAGCAGTCCTTTGAGTACGGACAAACCCTTGTGGGAATTATACGTTTTGACGGTGCACAAATGCGCTGTTTTCAGGATCCATCACTCTTTGGGTGATGGGATCTCTTTGATGTCCATGTTGATGGCCAATTGCAGGAGGACGGATGACGACGAGGCGCTTCCCATGATGGTTCCCGATAAGAAGACGGTAATTAAGGGCGAGAAAGGAAGGGATTGGTTCTGGTTGTTTGGTGTCTTGTGGTGGTTCTTGAAGATAGTTGTTTTCACCTTGTTGTTTTCGGTGGAGTTTGTACTAAGGAGCTTGTTAGTTTCCGACGAGAAAACGGCGATAACTGGCGGTGACGGGGTTGAACTCTGGCCGAGGAAATTGGCTACTGCTAAGTTTTTGCTTGACGACATGAAGCTGGTCAAAAGGGCCGTTCCCGACACTGTAAGTAACAAAAAAAAAAAATTTATTGCTATGATTACGCCAAAAAAAGAAACATTACCGTAATTTTAACCTAAATTCTGGGAATTGGATTGTTTTAAAAGCAGATTTATAAATTAATGGCTTCCATCATTAGTTATTGTCATTTTTAGGATGGTTTGGCATCTTCTTCACATTTAGCAGTAAAATTGGAAATTTGCCCCACTCTTCTGTCTTCCTGTAAAATTGGGAACGTCTCTGTTGTCAACGGAGAAACATCTTGGTTTAATTCTAATCTTAGTCCCTGTACTCTTTGAATTTTGAAACTTAGTTTTTCTACTTTTATTTTTGTCAAATTCTAATTAAATCATCTTACTTTCTACTTTTATTTTTGTCAAATTCTAATTAAATCATCTTACTTTTTCTTTTTTAAAATTTATGGAAAAAATTGCAAAATTAGCATGATTGCATTGAATATGAATAATTGGAGTAAATTTTTTAAAATAAAAACATATGAGCATGAGCTAAAATTTAAATTCCATTCAAGAGACTGTATGACAAATATTATGGGTTGGATGATGTTGTGAGATAATAGCATTTAAGAAGGGTGTTTTAGATTCAAATGTGCAAGCTGTTTTTGGTTAATTTTCAGTAATCCACTCAATTCCTCATCTTCTGTAAATATGGTGCAGACCATTAATGATGTCCTCCTTGGAATGGTCTCATCTGGGCTCTCTAGGTACTTGGATCATCGAACCCCAAATGGTAAAAGTTTTTTTCATCCAAGACTTTGACTTGGATATAAATATCCAATATTTAAAATTGATTGGGGTTTATTGTTTGTTGTTAGCTTTGCATGAGGGTCTACGTATAACAGGGGTAGCCATGGTTAATATAAGACCACAACCAGGGTTGCAGGTTAGTTTCAGGTTTCGGGTTTCAAATTCTAATGCCCCTTTCCTATGGTAGAAATTTATTGAAGTTTTGCTTTGTCAAGGACCTGTCCAAGTTAATGAAGAGCAACACAAAAGCACGATGGGGCAACAAATTTGGTGTAATTCTAATTCCAGTTTACTATCACAAAGGTGGCAATGATCCTTTAGAGTATTTGAAGAGAGCAAAGGCCATAGTTGACAAGAAGAAACACTCTCTAGAGGCTTATTTCTCATACAAAATTGGAGATCTCGTAATGTCATTGTTAGGACCAAAGGTATAGATTGTTGTTTGTACATTTATTACTTGTATATTTTATGAACTAAGGTTTTTTTTTTCTGGTGTTGTAGTATGCTTGTATGCTTAATTACAAACTTCTCTGTAATACTACCTTCACGCTCTCAAACGTAGCTGGCCCTCTAGAGGAAATTTCACTTGCAGGCAACCCTCTCTCTAGCATTAAGGTCAATACATCAAGCCTACCTCAGGTACAATGCAACATCCTATCTTTAATTGTTATATAAATATATATTGGATATAATCAACATCTAAACAACACCAATCAAAACCTATCAAATAAACACGAAACAACAGCAAACCAAGGATCAAGGTTTGCACTTCCACATCTTCCACACCCACATGCCTTATGAGTTACTTCATCACAAACACCAAGTAACAAAGGGCTACTTACCTATCAAATTTGCTCAGCCAAAATCATAATTCATATAAATCACCAAAACCCAAGGTCTCTCTGATTCACCTATTTCTTGTACCCACCAATACCAAAAAGCAACATGAAAACTTAAAAAGCTCAACCTGGAAATATCTCACACCAAAGAGCAAGATATGGTACCATAACACAAACAAAAGAAACCAGTCCAAAACACCTGCAACTTTCATCAATAAACGCACAACGGACACTCAACAAGAAAGCACACCACCATGCTATAAAATCAACACTATTCAACTTTAGTCCTGCCTCTTTTCCTTTTACCTTGCACCCTCTTTAGAATTGTAGACAAAAAATTCATCATCAAAAGCTTCTAAAGGAATAAATTTCAAGCAGTTTTGAGCTGCTAAGATTGGATATTTTCTTCACAGCCCACTCCTTTTTGCATAGGCTCAATCACTAATTCTTGGGCCTGACCACCAATTGCTAGCTCCTCTTGATCTCTAGGCTTAGAATTAGAATTCATTATCAAAGAACCTCTACTCAAAACATGATTATCTACATCATTCATAGAAATATCACTAAATGCAGTCAAAAAAGAAAAGTTATCTTGGGACTCCACATTCTCGCCACCAACAACACAGTCCCAATTTGCATGTGATTACCCTTCCCCAAGTTGTAATAATTGCATGTAACGGCATTGGCAACATCCTTTCCCTTTGACTGCTCCCGATCATCAATGGAGACAACAAGCTCTAACAAATCCTTTTCCGACGGCGGAACTCCAACTTCATCATCTAGTTCCTTAGACTCAAAACGCAAAGATGAAAGATTACCATAATCTCTCACCATCACAAAATTATCCTGAATACGATTCTCATTCTCCTGCACCGGCCTCTCCTTACTGTTTTTAGACTACCATCGATTTCGCAACTATACTTGTCATAATTCGACGTCACATTCCTCCAATAAGCTGACCTTCCTCTATATTTCGCCATATTCACATGAATACGATAGTTTCGAATCCACCTTCCGTCAAGTCGTTGAATTGCCTTTCTAGCTTCTCCAGCTCTACTAAAACGAACGAAGCCAAAACGTTGCCTTCTACTATCCTTTTGTGGGATAAAAATGTCACACACTACCATAATAATGAAAGACTTTCCATAACCATCTCTTATCAATCGACATTGGAATATTTTGGACAAAAATAGTCTCCACCTTCTTGAACGCCATCCAACCTCTTCTTTAGGGAGATATTTCACTCTTAAAGCTCTTGATGCGAAAGGCTGTTAACGGAGACGATGTTTATTTGTTATATAAATATATATTATGTTATTACAATTTTTTATGTTTCTTGAAATATTCATTTTCAGCTAATATTAGAATATGGTTATTGAGATATGGTCTTCTTACAATCCTCTAAAGAAATCAACATAAACATACTCTTATAAACCTATCAACCCTATTAACGCTAGGGTGAGCCTAAAAGTTGCTCTCCAAAAATGAATTATAAATTTTAGGTACTACAGTTAAATTTTATCATTATATTAATTTATAATTTCATAAAATCTGAAGGGCTATATAAGAAATTTACTGGTTTTTTTGGGTGTTAAGGCCCTTACTTGCACCTTTGTTTACACAAGTAATCAACTCATAACCTAAACCTATCTTAACCATTTTATTATAAAAAGTCAACAACCTAAAGAAAGAAATGATGAGAATTCAAAACAATTCAATCCGAATATAATCTAAAAATTTTCCTAAACCCAATTTTTATCCAAACTGAAATTACTTAAAAAATTTTAAATTCATAACCCATGCACACGTAATTGTATGAATATGGCACTCAATCAAAATTCAAAGATGATATATATATATATGGATTTCTTAAGTGATATTTTTTGTTTCTGAATACAGGCAATAACAATGCACATGTTTAGCTATGCTGGTAAGGCTGAAATGCAAATTCTAGTAGCTAAAGATATCATCCCTGATCCAGAGTTTCTTGCTAAATGCTTTGAAGATGCCTTGCTTGAAATGAAGGAGGCTGTATTAAGGACCAATAAAGCATAGGGAAAACAATAATTATTTTTTTAAAACTTTAATTAATTAGTGACGAATTTTCTATACATAATTACGTTTAGGGTGTGTTTAGCATTGCTTTTAAGAAACACTTTTGAGACAAAAAATACTTTTTGGACAAAAGTATTCCTAAAATAAATACTTTTTGAGAAGAAAAGTGTTTTTCTCAAGCCATATCCTCATTCTATTCTAATATTGTGCAACCTCTTTTCTTTTTCTTTTTTTTTTTTCATATTATCATTGTGTTTAAGATGTTATATATTTATAGAAAAATTTAATATATTGTAATTTTTATTTTATAAATATTTATATCATATTTATATTTTTTGCTATTATATTATATTTTAATTACTTTTTATTGTATTTATATTGAGGAATAATATTTTCTTAATTTTATATGATTTAGTTTTAGCTGATCTTAGAAGATAATATACATGTACTATGATATAAATTAGGTAAAATGTCGAATTTAACTCTTAATATTTATATATTTTTTTTGTTAATTCGACTTTTATTTCTTTTAAAAAGAGAAATTATTTTTTTTAACAGAAATATTGATTAAAACATTCATTCTTTTTAATAATCGTGGCAACCTGCGTGACAGTTCATGTATACTCAATATAGTACTATTTTTCTTATATGTTGTATTAATAAATAATTTAAAATAATATGATATTGTTTATTTATATACTTGAATAGTTTAATTATAATGAAAGTGTAATTCATGATAGCTATAAAATGTTATTCAATATTTATCAAATTTTGAACCCCATGTGATGGCATGATGGCTAAGGGCGTTCATTGTCTCAGCCATGGTCTGGGTTTGGGTCGCGCTAGTCATATTTGTTGTTCGAGCTTTACCCTATTATTATAATTCACCAAAATAAAAATAGAAATTAGATTTTTATTACCCTAAATTTATCAAATTATATTTTTATGTTAAAAATGTTCAATGATTTTATCTATTTAGAGTTTTAATTAATAATACAATAATAAGATATTTTAAAAAGGTGTAAAATTTATATGATGAGAAATTAAAATAAAATAGCAACAAGGAATTTGTAATAGTATAAGTATTTTTATTGTCACAACATCACTAAAAATCAAAATTTTAAAATTCCTTAAAATTCAAAAAGATAAAGTATAAAAATAGTCACTTTTATTTGCCCAAATTACATTTTATTTATTTATATTTGAAATGTTACGTTTTAATAATTTACATTATCGTTTTGTTATGAAGTGGTCATTTTACCATTAAACTTTGTTACCCCTAAAGACAATCCTACATGACAGTCCAAATAGATTTTAAATGCCAACTTAAATGTCCAGTTGCTGAGATGAAAATATGTTTTTAAATAAATAAATTTAATTTTACTTCTCTACTTTCAAGTGTAAAGGTTTACACTGTGAGATTTAAATATCAAAATCCTTTGTTTTTAAAACCTTTGTTTACACTTTTATATTTAAACAAAGTGTAAAGAATTTTGATATTTATTTCTCTACTTTCAAGTGTTTAAATGTAAAAGTGAGAAAATAATAATAGCATTATGAAAAGAAGACCAAAATTGATTGAAAGACTTGAAAGAAAAAAAATATAGCACCAGAGATCTACATAAACAGAAATTACATCAATAACCAATAATCCAAAGTAACTAACCTTACACTACAAATTGAATTTCATTATGCACTTAAGACACAATAAATGTGCAATTTGCAACATGTTTGCTATCTGGGTATAACCGAAACTTAAAAAACAAAACAAACAAGAAGTTAGTCACTCCCCATTGCATATATATTGACGTAAATTTGAAAAGGGTTACTCTTCACATTTTTATTTCAAATTTTTTTTGTTTCTAATAAATAAAAAAAATAAAAAATTTGTTATGAACTAAATTCAATAACTATTTCATAGTTGAATGAAAAGATTAAAAACCATTGATTTTAATCACTAAAAATAGGAACGAACTTGATTATATAATCCCTCTATTTTTTTGCTCGGCCTATGATCCTTCCATTGCTAATTTTGAATTGTCCAAAACCCTAAATCTTTTTTTTTTCTAATAGTAAAGGGATGATGAAGAAAGGAAAAAATCAAAAAAATTATCAAAACCATAAATTTTTTATTCTAATAGTGAAAGAAGGTGAGAGGAAGAAAAAAATCACGTCAAAAAAAAAAAGAAATTGAATAAAATTAAATTTGGCATGGAAATTGTTTTAATCATTTTAATTTAAATTGCATAAAATAATTAGATAGGATGATATACAAAGTGTTATACTTAATTAACTACTCATAAATATGTAATAATACACAAAAAAAAAAAAAAGTAATGGAAGAGAATAACACTTGTAATTTTTTTTGTGTGTAATTATGATAATAACTCTCTTTTATGCTAAAATTTGGATTAATCCCTTAATTTTGATTTGATACTTATAGATTTATAATAATATTATTAATTCAAACGAATAATATCATTACATGAATTTTCTTTTAAAATAATTCCAAACATTTGATTTACAAGAAAATTTAGTATTCGTTGAATATGATTAATTAAACTTTCTAGTTATCCCAATTGTGTGATCGAATGATAACTAAAAAAAATTATATAATTAGTAAAATTATGTAAATTAATAATATTATCGAATTAGGACTCGTAATAATTTTTGGAAAAGGGGAGTTAATTGATGAAACTGACCTATTTATGTATGTATGGTCGTGGTTATGTCACGTTTGATTTGGTTTGGTTGGGTGTCTTATCTTATTCTCTCTACAAACAACAATAAGCCCTGTAATTGGTGTCTACACTCTCACAGTCCACAAATACAGCAGCAACATGAAGGCTGGGCTGCTGGGAATGCTGCACTCACCTCCTTGTGCTACCTCAGTTCCTCTCCGTCATGTTAGAGCCAGGGTTACTTGTTCTTCTTCCTCTGGTAAAATCATAGCTTCCACCATTGTTTCTCAGCTTTTCTTTCGTAGTTGCATTCCATTTCAACTTTTGAGTTTCGCCACTCTAATATGATAATGCTAAAGCTATTTGATGTTGTTATGTCAGCTTACTTTTTTAGAAAATGGGTTCATTTTACTTTATTTCTTTAACTAACTTGTGGGCATATTTATGCAAATTGATTAGGATTAGCTGTTTATTTTTAGTACCTCTTTGTTTGAGTTTAGTTTAAGCTTGCCTTTGTATGTGAAGCAGTGTTGAATGTTTATGTACCACAGTCAATCACAACCAGTTGATTCTTGGGTATTTGGATTGCTGTTCTAATTTTAAAATGAAATTGGGGCTTGGGTCAAATGGATGTCAAATGGTGGCAAAGGGTCAGAACCCAATTTGTAGTTAGCTAGCTAGTCGGTTAAACTAAACGCCAGTCAGTTGTGAATATAGATTGAGCATATGATTCTGTTTTGTTTTGCTTTGCTTTCAAAATGTTCTTGGTCATGTTGAACTTGATAACTTAAACGGTTTTAGTTAACCAAATGCAGGCCATATATCATTCATTAAAGATGTAGCTGCTACTCAACCACCTGAGAATCTTCAGCACTTGCTTAAAATGCTTCAAACTAGAGGTGTGTAGCAGTTAAAATGATTCAAGAATTCTTTACATGATTCACGCAATTTCATGTTCTTGCTAAAGTTTAGACCATTAGTTTATTGATTACATGGTATATTTTAGGATAATAGTGGTGTTGATCATAATGATTGACTAGGAGTAAAAGTTTATGGCTCTTTGACCCTTTTTTTTTTCTTTTTGTCATTATCACTGGGAACATTAACTCATACTGATTGAATTCATGAATCTGTAATTAATCTTGACATCTTTTCTTGGCTGATAAATTTTCATTGATACATCTGAAGGCAATGGGTAGCGTTATAATTATATCTTGACTAATGCTTCCTGTATTAAGATAGGCAGACTTTATTGAAGATATGCATTTTCTGCAGATTGGTCATCTGATTATGTTCATCCTAATGAACTGATTGCTTATTGCATTCTTTTCCATTTTGATCCTCATTACTTGGGGGGTATTAGAACTCTCACATTTCTGGAAAATGTTTATTTCATAGTAACCTTTAAAGAAATGCTTGGTATTTATGTTTTTGGTTTCTTCTTTCAAAAGATTCCTTAAAGAGCTTGATCTTGTTTTTGCTTATCATTGCATCTCCAAATTCACTTACAAGGAGATGGATAAGAACTGATGTTTGAGTCCGGAACATACATTTCCTGAAAATAGAAAGCTTCTTTTTACTTCCACATGTATGCCACTTGAACCCTTAACTTTCATTTGCTTCATAAACAGGTGAAACCATAGTTTCTCCGGGATCAAGGCATGGGTTAATCCCACTTGCCATTCCTCTTTCAGAAAATATGTCAGGTTAGATAAGGTTTTGCTCACTTTATGTGAAATACTTGTCAATTCTCTCAGTAGTTTTATTGTGGAAATGGATTTAGGAATATATATAACTGCTATTCCTTGAGAATAGGTTCTATGACTGCTTTGCTGCGGTGGCCAACAGCTCCACCTGGGTAAGAGACTCGAATCTTCATGCTTTTTTATTTCAACTTTTATCTTAAATACATTTGTTTATATTGGCTAAGCTTTGATTGCCTTCATTTATCTTCATGCAACTGTTGCTATTCACACAGAATGGAGATGCCAGTTGTGGAAGTTCGCAAGCATGGGGTGTGGCTTTTAGCCAACAATGTAATACATTAAGCTGAAACCATGCATCAAAATCATATAGGGTATTATAAATGATGCTGAATGACCCAGCGTCTTGGAATTGAACAAGTAGCGCATAGCTTGAAGCAGTTTATTTGTCAGAACTTATATGTGGAAAAAGTAACTCACTATTTCCAGCTTTTGCGACCCAGGTAGATCAATATATCCATAGAATCCTAGTTGAAGAAGATGCTGATGAATCACATGGAAGTAATGGTGAATTATTTCATGCTTCATCTGAGGCTGGCAAGAAACTCTATACTAGGGGTGATTTTGCTGAATCAAAAATCTCCAATCTTGATGGTTATCTCTTGAAAAAGGTACATGAGAATGTTTATGAAATAGTTGAAAGTGAAAACAACTCAGTTCTTAAGTTCAGTGTTCAAAGTAAGATTGTTGATGGTGGCAAATCATTGTTCTGCCATCAGGTTGGACTGTTTCCAGATTTGTTGGAGCGAAAAGTTATGCGACATTTTGAGGAAGGGGATCAAGTAAGAATTTGTCTGGTTTGAGTCGCTAATATTTCATATATTATTTTTTGTGGTTGTCTTAAACATTTTATTCTCTTTTTGACAACTATGGGGTTGGAAGGTTTCTGCTTTGGTGACAGGGGAATTCTATACAAAGAAGGATCTCTTTCCAGGATTTGGAAGGCCTTTTGTATTTAATGCAGAGGTTTTGCTTAAGTTAGTATAAAGATTTTATAATTCCATGCTGAATATCAATTCACTGTGCTTCACTGGTTCTAATTCTAAAGAGGGTTTTGTAAATCCTTTTATGTAGAGTAGGGCGCACATCAGAGGCAAAAGATTCTGCAAGGGTGGCTTTGAAATCACCATGGTGGACTTTAGGCTGCACATATCAGGCAAGGAACTTTGTTTTATCATTGACATAGTCCTTTAAGATTTAAACTGTCTCCCTTCTTTTCACATTCTCTTCCATGGATGTATTATTATTCAGGATGTTGCCAGTATTGCACAGTGGGAGGATGAGCAAATCGAGTACATCAAAGAGAAGGTGTCAGAAGAAGGTAGACAAGAAGACTTGAAGAAAGGGAAGGCTTTGCCTCAGGTAACATCATGGAAACAGTAATGTCATGCAAAAATTTAGCCATTGATAGGAGGAAAAAACACTTCTATGGTATTTTTAAAAGAATGGGCCAAATTCTTTTGTTGACTGTTAACTTAGTCAATGCTGAAACTCCTCTACAGGTAGCATTAGATGAGGCTGCTTTTCTGTTGGATTTAGCTTCCATTGATGGGACTTGGGGGGACTATCTGGACCGCATCGCAGAATGTTACAAAGAGGCTGGTCTCGGTGAAATTGCAAATTTTATTTTGTATAGAGATTAAGATTTGAGCATGAGTAAAAAGAAACCAATAGTTGAGAAGTTGCCAATTTTTGAATGACTTTATTCATATATAGAGGAATAATTTTATTTATTTATTTATTTATTT
Organism: Gossypium longicalyx; assembly: GCA_025698465.1. Lineage (NCBI taxonomy): Eukaryota > Viridiplantae > Streptophyta > Magnoliopsida > Malvales > Malvaceae > Gossypium > Gossypium longicalyx. The sequence goes on along the minus strand of CM047007.1, from coordinate 91,390,643 downwards.
TCGAGAAACTATTGTTGCATAGAGTGAGGTTGAAAAATCATCGATGCAGACTCTGATAGGTTCACTTGGAGAATGTTATTGCTTTCTTACTTATGATTTGTTCAGTTGGGATGGTTCTTCTATATATTTTCGTCTTCCTTCTGCTTGGTGAAGGTTGGAGAATGTTTTTAAGCTTTGCCCAACTGGTGCAGGGAATAAATCCGAGCTTAGCCTAGCTGGTTTATGCAATCACCTTTTACCTAACTCTGCATCTACAAGCCCTTTTCCTATTCCCAAACTTCAGGTTCCTTTGTAAAAACAGATGAACCAGAGAATTTTGTTGAAGATTTGCTTCAGTTATTATAATCTAGCTAATTTTAGGTATAATCATATCTTTGATTTGTTTCAGATTTTTTAGAGATTTTTTTTTTGAGCTTATGATTATGTTAGTAGCCTATTTTTACTTAGTAGCTGTTAACTTATTTACTATATAAACACTAGTTTCAGTTCAATAAAAAGTTTTCCATTTCAATTACTTGACTTCTCATTTCAGTTTTCTTCATTATTTTAGTTTTCTTTTCTGATAAAATACAAATAATTGGTAATTAGAGCTTTCTTCTTGAGGGACCTGTGTTAGTGTTTGTTGCATTATGGAAGCTGAAATTAATTTCTCTTCAATTGCGCTGTCTATTTTTTATGGAGATAATTATCAAATTTGGGCAGTGCGAATGGAGACTTACCTGGAGGCTATAGATCTTTGGGAAGTAGTGGAAGAAGACTACGAGATTCCTACATTGCCTACCAACCCCACTGTGGCACAAATCAAAACACAAAAAGAAAAGAAGACAAGGAAATCAAAAGCAAAAGTCTGTTTATTTGTTGCAGTTTCACCAACTATTTTCACACGAATTATGTTTCTAATGTCAGCAAAGGAGATATGGGATTATCTCAAGACTGAGTACAAGGGAGACGAGAGAATTCGCGAGATGCAAGTGTTGAATCTTGTACGTGATTTTAAGCTGCAAAAAATGAAGGAGACTGAGGCAATCAAGGAGTATTCTGAAAGGCTCCTAACATAGTTAATAAGGTCAGGTTGCTAGGTTCATCTCTAACAGTTCAAGGATTGTGGAGAAAATTCTTGTAACAGTACCTGAAAGGTTTGAGGCTACCATCACCACTTTAGAGAACACGAAAGATATGTCAAAGATTACTTTGGTGGAATTCTTAAGTGCTTTACAAGTACAAGAGCAAAGGCGTGTAATGAGACAAGAAAGGGTTGTCGAAGGTGCTCTACCAGTTTAGCATCAAGATGATGGAAAGAATAAGAGGTCAAAGAACAAAAACTTTCACACTGCGAGTGGAGAAAGCTCTGCATTTGGGAAAAAAAGTAAAAGTGGAAATAGAAGATTAGGAGTAAAGAAGGATTATCCTCCATGTCAACATTGTGGCAAGAAAAGTCACCCTCCTTTCAAATGCTGGAGAAGACCAGATGCAAAGTGTAGTAAGTGTAACCAAATGGGACATGAAGCTGTTATTTGTAAGTACAAAAATCAGCAACAAGCAGATGAAGCGTAAGTGGCAGATCAAGAAGAAAAAAATCAGCTTTTTGTTGCAACTTGTTTCACTAGTCACGAAGCAAGTGAAAGCTGGCTCATTGACAGTGGTTGCACTAATCATATGACACATGACAAAGAGTTATTTAAAGAACCGAAGAGTACTGAGTCCAAAAAGGTCAGAATTGGGAACGGTGACTACATTGCAGTCAAAGGAAAGGGCACTATAGCTATTACAAGTTGTTCAGGTACCAAGTTCATTACTGATGTTTTATATGTACTTGATATTAATCAAGATCTGCTTAGTGTTGGTCAATTAATAGAGAAGGGCTTCAAAGTGAAGTTCATGGAAAATGCATGTGTGATAAAGGATGTTACAAGAAAGAAGATGTTCGAAGTTAAGATGGCAAAAAGGAGTTTTTCCCTCAATCCAATGCAGAAGGAACAATCAGCTTTTCTAATCAAAGAAAGCATTGTGGCTGTGGCATAAATGGCTCGGACACTATCACCATCAGGGGATATTGTAGATGAAGTCCAAAAAAATGACAATTGGACTTCCAAAACTTGATAATCACATACCAACATGTAAGGCTTGTCAATTTGGAAAGAAAAATAGAAAGTCATTTCCCAAGACAACATGGAGAGTCACATGTAAGTTGCAGTTGATTCACACAGACATTTCTGGACTTCAAAGAACACTTTTATTAGTAGGTAGTCAGTATTTTGCTGCTTTTATTGATGATTTTACAATAATGTGATGGATTTTTTTCTTAAAATTCAAGTAAGAAGTGGCTGGAGTATTTTGGAAATTCAAGAAGACTGTGGAAAATCAAAGTGGCAACCAAATTCAAATATTGAGGTCCGATAATTGCAAGGAGTATACACCAGAAAATTTCAATGCATTTTGTAAAGAAGCTGACATTGAGCATCTGTTAACAGCTCCTTATACTCCGCAACAGAATGGAGTTAGTGAAAGGCGAAACAAATACATCTTAGACATGGCCAGATGTATGTTACATAAGAAAAATTTACCCAAAAAATTATAGGCAGAAGTAGCTCATACCGCGATTTTCCTATAGAATAGATTGCCTACAAGAGCGGTCAAGGATCAAACACCCTATGAGGCTTGGTATGGTCCTAAACCATCTTTAAATTTTCTCAAAATATTTGGTTGTTTGTGCTTCACTTACGTTCCACATAGACAAGTTAGACAAAAAGGCACTTCCAGGAGTCTTTATCGGCTATAGCACTGTTGCAAAAGCTTATAAAATTTTCCAACCGCAGTTTGGGAAAATTGTTATAAACAGTGATGTTCATTTCTTGGAAAATGAAGAGTGGAACTAGGATGAGAAAAGTGGCCAAAACACAGCAGATTTGAGGCTTAAATTTCCTGTTTCAACCACAAATAAAGATGAAAATTGGCTGAATGAGTTGGTGGATGATGTTCCAACAAGGGGTACTAGATTGCTCATTGACATTTATGCAAGATGTAATATAGCTGTTTGTGAACCTGCAGATTTTGCCACGACAATGGAGGAAATAAAATGACTGGTTGCAATGAAGGAGGAGTTGCCCATGATTAAGAAAAACAAAACATGGGAGTTGGTTGATCGACCCCATGATAGGAAGGTGATTGGAGTCAAGTGGGTGTACAGAACCAAGCTTAAAGTTGATGGCTCAATCAACAAGCACAAAGCAAGACTTGTGGTCAATGGCTATGCACAAGTTTTTGGCGTGGACTATTCAGACACCTTCGCACTAGTTGCTCGTTTGGACACCATAAGACTTTTACTTGTTGTAGTTGCTTAAATGAATTGAAGAGTGTATTAGCATGATGTAAAATTAGCATTTTTTTAAATGGCATTTTGCAAGAAGAAATTTACTTGAACAGCCTGAAGGTCTTGTGAAGAAAGGAGAGGAAGACAAGGTGTTTCTTCTCAAGAAGGCTATTAATGGGCTGAAACAAGCTCCAAGAGCTTGGTACAGTAAGACAGATGATCATTTGCTGAGCAAAAAAATCTGTATGAGACCACTCTTTATGTCAAACGTCAGAATAATGATATTTTGATAGTTTCTCTTTATGTTGATGATCTCTTACTAATGGGAAATGATGCACGGTTGCTTGAGAAATTCAAGCAGAAGATGATAAGGTTTTTGAGATGATAGATCTAGGATTGATGTCTTTTTTCTTGGAATGGAAATTAAACAGGTTGAGCATGAAGTATTCATCTGCCAGAAAAAGTATGCCAAGGAAATCTTAAAGAAATTCAAACTTGAAGAGTGCAAGGAAGTAAGCACTCCTATGAATCAAAAGGAGAAGCTGTGTAAATAAGATGGAGCTGAAAAAGTTGTTGATGGATATTTTAGAAGTTTGATCGGTTGCTTAATGTATCTTACAGCAACACGTCCTGATATTTTAAATGCTATAAATATTTTGTCACGATTATGCATTGTGCTAGTGAATTGCATCTCAGGGTTGTCAAGAGAGTAGTTCCTTATATCAAAGGCACTAGTAATTTTGGTGTTAAAGTCAAAAGAAGCAAGGAGTTCAAGCTTGTTGGCTTCTCTGATAGTGATTGGGGAGGTTCCATTGATGACATGAAGAGTACATCAAGCTATTGTTTTACTTTTGGATCTGGTGTCTTCTCATAGAGTTTGAAGAAGCAAGAAATTGTAGCTCAATCCACTATTGAAGCAGAATTTGTTGCTGCAGTAGTTGTTGTTAATCAAGCTTTATGGCTGAGATTAAGTGATCTTAACCTTGAACCGAATGAAAGCACAAAGATTTTCGTTGATAATCAAGCTGCCATTGCAATTTCTCATAATCCAGTATTTCATGGTGAGACTAAGCATTTCAACATTAAGCTTTTCTTTTTCTAGGGAAGTGCAAAAAGAAGGTAACGTTATATTGGTTCATTGTAAAACAAAGGAGCAGACTGCAAATATCTTTACTAAACAGCTCCCCAGTAAGCAAATTTGAAGTTTTGAGAATGTGAAAAAAAAAATAGAATAAAATAAATAAAATAAAGAACACACAAATTTTACGTGAAAAACCCTTTGGAAAAAAAAAACCACGGCAGAGAGGAGAAGAAAATTCACTATGTCGAAAAATTTGTATCCATACAAGAGGAATAGACTATGTCTATTTATAGGCTTGTAAAGCCATATTCTAGTAGGATTGAAACACCCTATCCTAATCAATATAAAATAGATGAAGTTTAATAAGGTTTAAAAACCTTATTCTAAAATAAAATAAAAGAAGTCTAGTTCTATATGGATTTTACTTTTATTTTATTTTCCATCATATTCTATAAGAATTTGGGTCACTTAATTCTAACAATCTCCACCTTGACACAAATTCTCAATGAACAAGTTCTTCATTGCGAACTTTCAATAAACAAGTTCTCCACCTCTTCCATAAAACCCCTTAAGGGTTTAACTCAACAATGAACACCAACCAAGTCTAAGCAATGCTCAAACTTGGTTTTAGGAAGTGACTTAGTCATCATATCTGCAGGATTTTCATGAGTACTAATTTTGCTCACAACAATATCACCACGAGCAATAATATCATGAACAAAATGATACCGAACATCAATGTGTTTTGTTCTCTCATGAAACATTTGATCTTTTGTAAGAAATATAGCACTCTGATTGTCACAAAAAATCATGGCTTGATTCGAAGGTCTTCATTGAGTTCACTAAATAGTCCCTTCAACCACATAGCTTCTTTGCAAGCCTCGATGAATCGCCATGTACTCGGCTTCAAGTGGTAGACAAAGCGATCGTAGTTTGCAAAGTGGCTTTCCAACTAATTGCACAACCTCCGATTGTAAAGACGTAACTGTGAGAGATCTTCTTCTATCAAGGTCTCCAAAGCAAAATCAGCATCAACATACCCTATGACTCCATCTTTAGTTCTTCCAAATCGTAAGCAAACATCAGTAGTGCCTCGTAAGTATCTTAAAATCCATCGAATCGCTTTCCAATGTTCTTTACCGGATTTGCCATGTATCTCGCTAATCAGACCGATCGCATATGATAAATCTGGACGTGAACAAACCATAGCATACATGAGAGATCCCATCGCACTAGAGTATGGAACATGTGACATGTACTCAATCTCATCATCCGATTGTGGAGACAAAATCGATGAAAGTCCGAAATGGGCTGCTAAAGGAGTACTAATGAAGCTTAGCACTCTGCATATTGAACTCGCAAAGAACTTTCTCAATGTACCCTTCCGACTTAGGTACAATTTACTTGATTTTCTATCTCCGAGAATCTCCATACCAAGTATCTTCTTTTCTGGTCCTAAATCTTTCATCTCAAATTCTTTACTTAGTTGGGCTTTGACCTTTCTTATCTCTCTTCTTTATCTTTTGTCGCTATCAACATGTCATCAACATAAAGAAGTAGATACACAAAAGAACCATCACTATTTTTCTTAAAGTAAACACAACTGTCAAAACTACTTCTTTTGAAATCATGAGAAGTCATAAAGGAATCAAACCTCTTGTACCCTTTGTCTTGGTGATTTGTTTCAAACCGTAAAGGGACTTTTTCAAGCAAGCAAACATAGTTCTCTTTTTTCAAATCTGTAAAACCTTCAGTTGTTGCATGTAAATATCCTCATCAAGTTCTCCATGCAAAAATGCGCTTTTTACATCTAAATCGCTCAAGCTCCAAATCATGCATGGCCACAATACCAAGCAAAGCTCGAATCGAACTATGCTTAACAAGCTGGGAGAACACATCTGTGAAGTCCACTCTGGAATTTGATTGTAACCCTTTGCAACAAGCCTTGCTTTATATCCGGGTTCTTCAACTCCCTGAGTCCCTTCTTTCTTTTTAAATACCCATTTACAACGAATGACCTTTTTACCTTTAGGAAGTTTCACAAGGTCCCATGTTCTGTTTTTGTGGAGTGATTCCATCTCTTCTTGCATAGCAAACATCCACTTTTCTCGAGCCTTCACAGTAATCGCCTCGGAATAATTAGATGGCTCTTGATTCGCATCTATATCTTCACCACATTCAAAGCATAAGCAACTAGATCACCTCAAAGATATTTCTTTGGAGGTTTAATTTCTCTTCTAGTTTACTTTTTTGGCGATAGAGTATTGTGGTGAAGAAGCAACTCTATTCTCAATTTTTGTAATGGCTTGAGGAGTTGACTCTGTATTAACTCGATGCTCTACTTGTTTTTGATTTTCTTTATTGGAAGAGTCTTTAAGAGATAAGTTAGGTAGCATAGCGGTTTCATCAAAAACAACATCTCTACTAATCACAACTTTTCTATTTTCAGGACACCATAACTTATACCCTTTTACACCACTTTATAACCAAGAAAAACACATTTAATGGATCTCGGTTCCAATTTTCCATTATCAACATGAGCATATGCAGGACACCCAAAGATCTTTAAATCAGAATAATTAGTAGGATTACGGACCATACCTCTTGTGGAGTCTTTTTCTCAATGGCAACGGATGGAGATCGGTTGATCAAAAACATGCGATGAAGAGACGCTATACGCCCAAAATGACTCGGTAAGTTGGCATTTGACAACATACATCGAACCTTCTCCATGATCGTTTCGTTCATTCGCTCGCAACGCCGTTTTGTTGTGGAGTATGACGAATCGTCGGTGTCTTATGATTCCTTCCGACTTGCACAATCTATTAAACTCATCGAGCGTAACTCTAAGCCATTGTGCATGCGGAGGTATTTTATCTGTTTTCCGTCTGCTTTTCAATCATAATTTTCCAAGACTTAAATGCGGAAAACACATCACTTTTCTCGCTTCGGGAAGAACGCCCAAACTTTTTCGGAAAAATCATCAATAAAGGTTAGCATATAATTAGCTCCACCTCTAGAAGGCACTCTAGATGGCCCCCACAGTCGAATGAATATACTCCAATGTTCCCTTCGTGTTATGGATTCCTCTAGTGAATCGAACTCTCTTTTGTTTTCCAAAAACACAAGTGCTCATGTAAATTCGGTTTGCAAATTCCTTGCCCATTAAGAAGTCCTCTTTTGCTCAATTCTCGCCATGCCATTCTCACTCATATGCCCTAGGCACATATGCCAAAGTTTAGTAATATCATCATCCGACAAGGACGAGGAAGCGGCAATTGCATCACGAGAATGATAGAACCACGCAAAACATATAACTTGGCAATCTTTTCTCTGTCCTTTCATCACAACAAGGGACCCTTTGGAAATCTTTAAAACCCCACTTTGTTTTATATATCCTGCACTTTTGAATCAAGAGTACTCAACGAAATTAAATTTCTTTTCAATTCGGAACATGCCGACGTCACTAAGTGTTCGACAACTCCATCAAACATCTTAACTTTAATTGTTCCAACACCGCGATTTTACACGAAGTATTATTTCCCATCAAAACAACACCTTCGCATAATCGTTTCGTAAGTTGTAAATCAATCCCGATTGGGACTCATATGGAAGGTGCAAACTGAATCAAGTATCCACTCCTCGCTTACTTTAGAATCATTTGTGAAGCGACTAGAAGTTCACCATCATTGTAGTCTTCTACAACATCAGCTTCACCGGAATTTTCGGTTGTTTTCCCTTTGATTCGCAGCCTCCCTTTTAATCTTATTTTGTAGCTTATAGCACTCTTTGATTTAATGTGCCCTTTCTTCTTGCGAAGTTACAAGTTTTACCTCTGTTTGAAGACTTCGATCTACCCTTAGATTTACCACGAGGATTCCGTTCTCGTGTCCTACCACGATCATCATCGCATTCCGATCTTGTCTCCCACGAACAATGAGACCCTCTCCCGAGAGTCGGGTTTAACCACAAGATGCTTCATCTTATCATACGAGGTTAAAGAATCATAAACCTCATCAATCTGTTAGAGACTCACGGCTATATAAAATCGTGTCTCTAAAGGTTGAATAAGACGGGGCAACGAACAAAGTAGAATCAACCCTAGATCTTCCTTATCATACCGAACCTCCATGGCTTCCAAGTTTGAGAGAATTTCTTTAAACACCGTTAAGTGTTCGTGTACTGACGCGCCTTCCTCCAAACGATGAGCATAAAGACGCCGCTTCATATGCAACTTGCTTGTTAGAGTTTTCGACATACATATTTGTTCTAGCCTCTTCCATAATGCAATGCGATTTTCTCTTTCATCACATCTTGCAAAATTTCGTTGGACAAATGCAGATGTAATTGTGTTAATGCCTTTCGATCCTTACGCTTTTTCTCTTCATCCGTTAATGTCGAAGGCATCTTATCTATCCTAGCAGGCATCCTCCAGATCCATCTGTGCAAGAAGCGCTTGCATCTTAATTTGCCACAACGCAAATCTAGTGTTGCGATCCAACAATGAATTTCATATTTCAAAGACGCCATTACCGTGATCGAGATGAATAACCCTAAGCTCGATACCAATTTGTGAAAAAAATAGAATAAAATAAATAAAATAAAGAACACACAAATTTTACGTGGAAACCCTTTCGGAAAAAAAAACCACGAGCGAGAGGAGAAGAAAATTCACTATGTCGAAAAATTTGTATCCATACAAGAGGAATAGACTATGTCTATTTATAGGCTTGTAAAGCCATATTCTAGTAGGATTGAAACACCATATCCTAATCAATATAAAATAGATGAAGTTTAATAAGGTTTAAAAAACCTTATTCTAAAATAAAATAAAAGAAGTCTAGTTCTATATGGATTTTACTTTTATTTTATTTTCCATCATATTCTATAAGAATTTGGGTCACTTAATTCTAACAGAGAACAACACTTGTGTTTGCAGCAACTGAAGCAAGGAGGAGTGTTGAAGATGCTTCAGTTATTATAATCTAGCTAATTATATCTTTGATTTGTTTGAGATGTTTTAGAGATTTTTTTTTTTTTTTTTGAGATTATGAAACGGATCAGAGAAATATACATATACCACTCTAGGATGCTATATATTTATATCTCGCCATACTCGGTAGGTGGAAAAAATCAAACAAGAAACCACTCACCACACCACAAAACCCGAAAACTACAAAAAAACCATGTCTCCACTCCTTATTACCAGGGAATTTGGTCCCAGCCTTCTTCGCCGTTTCTCGGTCACTGCTCAGTCTTTTGGTGACAGGATTTCTTATTGTGACCTTTCTTCTTTCCAAAAAGCAGCCTCCTTAGGAAACCAAATCCTTGCTTCTTGCTTGGCACTATTGCCAAAGCCAAAATTCCAGCATTTCCACTTTCATTCTTGGAACCAAGATATGCTTCTGATGCCTTTAACAGCAAACCTGAAGCTTGCATGTTGTTGCAGTTATTGGGTTGTGGAAAGGATGAATTCCCTACTTCATGGATGCATAAAGTTCCTTGGATATTGGGAGACTGGAGCCCTTCTTCTTTAGCATCACCATCAGCCAGCATTCGATCGCGCAAGGAGAAGCGTTTGTTCACCCTTCTATTGTTTATTACAGTGGTGGCAGCAGCAGCAGCACCACCCTTGTTGGAGAAAACCCTGTGAAGGAGAGCTGCATCATGTGGTGAGGCCAACACCTTTAGTTGCTTACCTATGTTCATAATTGTTTCTTGGCACTCTGCTAACTTGACTGAAGCGGCAGTAATTTCCCAACCCTGAATGTTGGAAAACCAGACGATAACATCAGTATTTGATATCTGTTTCCATCTTCATTTGCATTTCTTCTCTCATGTGGTAACGTAGTAAATTTATGCATGTAAATTGAAAATAGGAGGCACTGTGAATGACTTACATTTTGAGATTGCTTGCCCTCTTGATTCGCGACATATTTCGGTGTTTCTTTCTTTGCCACACTGTGTGTTTCATGTTTCAGAAATCAGAGCTATATGAATAAGTTCCTTTAGTTATCACATGACAGGAATTAAAACTAGGGTACAAAAACCTTACCTCTCTAACTGGAGTTGAAGCTCAAAACATGCCTCTTCTAGCTCCTCACAACAGTTATTTTTGTACTCCAACTCGACTTCCAAAGATGAACATTTCTGGAAGGTTTCGTTCAGTTTAGCTTTGGAAACTGTGATTTGGGTTTCGAGATCTTCATTTATTGATTTCTGATTTTCAACCTGATCCTCCATCATATCGTTTGATTCTTTTAACTTCTTAAGTTCTGCTTGTAAGCTTCCAATGCTTTCTTCTGATTCACGAAGTTGTAACGTCAAGGCCTCACCCTTGCGAGTTTCTGACTCGAGCCTGGCTTCCATATTCTTCAAATCAGATTTTAATCTCTTGTTTTCTTCTTCCAGGCTACACCAAATATTGCAACCAAAATGCCTTTTGATCTCATTCCTTGCACTTGAAGCTTCCTTAGGAGTATCACAATTGTTTACAATCCAGTCTAAAGCAAATGAGAGTTCTTCAGCAAAATTTTCAAGATCAGCCCTTTGATTCAACAGATCATCACATGTACAAAGAAACTGTTCTAAAACAGTTTCTAATTCAGAACTTTGGCATTGAAAAACACGGACAAAGTACTCTTCGTGACCTGCTAATTGTTTGGGAGTTTGATTTCTGGAACTGCTTGAGGTATTGTAAGATGTTAGACCAGTTCCTTCAATCAACTCAATGATTTTACAGATTGACTTTCTCAGATTAGAATGAAAGTGTTGCTTCTTTGTTGTTCCGGTCAAGGTCTCAACACTAGAGGCACCGCATACCGAACCTGCAGTCGGAGATGTGTTCAGAGATTTCCAGGCAATGTAGCTATTGACATCAAGAGTATCAGATTCTATGGTATGCATTGAACATGCTGGTTTATTAAGAGCAGACAAAGTGATTTCAATGTCCTCGATAATTTCATCTAAACTTCGGTCTGAAACACGTTTGTGCTCGAAGATGGCATGCAAAACAACCTGAAGCCAATCAGATGATCCTTCAGCTACCATATCTCTTGAGTTCATCCCTTTTGTGTTGCTGAAGCCACAGTGATCACACACTTGATTATATCCATCTCCAGAAACTAAGGCTAATTTTTCCATCTCTTCAAAATCATCCATTAATCTCATTTCTGAAACCGTAATGGCCTTATGCTGCATCTGATTCGTAACTCTCCTCTGTACGGTCACTTCAGATTCCGAAACCAAACCATTAGTCCATGAACAATAAGAGCCGTTTCCATCAATACTTCCAATATCAAAACCTGATGTTACAGATAGTTCACTTGATATTTGACTACTCCTTACCAGCTCCATGGACGGGATCTCAACCTCAGTCGGCCTGGATGATGTTTGAGAACGTACTAAGTTCGATGAATGGATCATTATTGCCTTAAGAACCATGTTTTCTTCTTCCACATTAAGTAATTTCTGGCATTCAGCTTCCAACTTGGTTATCCTCTTTACACTGTCCAAATGTTGCTTATGAGCTAAATCAGCTAATCTACGATCGTATTCCATCTCTTCGTTTCTGATCTCAAGCTCCTTCTCGACAACATGAAACTCATATTTCAGAAACGCGTTCTCCTTTTCAATGACATCTAATCTAGCCATTAGTGCACTGAATTCCGCATCCGCCCGAGACTTGTGCTTCCGCTGATCTTCGATTAATTTTTCTTTCACCACCAGGGCCTTACTCAGACGAGAGTTCTCAATGACCAACTCTTCGACCCTCCTGTTTGTCTCTGTCAGCTTGTCTTGTAATTCATTTGTTGCTCTCTCGAACTCACTCGATGCCTTCATGGCAGCATCCGAGCGAGCTAACTTTTCATCTGCCCTTTTTCCCTGCCTCAAAGCTTCATCAATCCCTTCCTTTAAAAGGGTTACATCAGCTTCTTCTGCCTTCTCCCTACCTACAAGAAAACATCAACACAAACATATCAAAATCTATATAAACAAAACAAAGTTATTAAGATGTCAAAATTCGTATAAACATAATGATTATGACACGTGAAATTAATACAAAGGGTTACTAGGTAAATCACCTGCATTGGATTCTTGTATCATTTGCACATTTTCTGTCACCACATCCTCCTTAGCATGACAGTCAAGGAGAACTGAAGCAAGCTTTTCATTTAGATTTTTCACAATTCTATCTCGTCCACTATCAGGCATTTGTACCTATAATGTACAAAAAAACATTGATCCTTGGTTCATTGTCGATTTGTCATATATAATATACAAAGGTTTAAGATACCATGAACATGGACAAAGAAAAAGGTGAGCGATGTTTTTTGGTTACCTCTTCATCAATTCGCTTCAAAGAACATTTTTTCCTCCAAAGCCATGTTTTCTGGTCCATGACTTGGATTTCTATTTCACAACCAAAGAAGAAAACAAGAGTTATAATGATAATGTACTTAAATGCAGCAATATTTACAATCTTTAACAGATCAACCTGCAAACTTGTGCTAGAAAATCATGAACAAATCTTACTTGAAGCAAAAACCCAAGCTTCCATAAAAGGGAAAAAAAACTATATATCTATGAAGAAGAAAGAGGAGTTGAAAAGTTTAGTGGCTCTCACTCACCTATGGCTATGCAGAGAATATATCAAGTGTTGAACAACAACAGCTATAGATTGATACTCAAAGTCTCAGACCACCATTTACTGCATGAGCATGATTGAATGAGAATTAAGAAAGTAAAGAAACTGACATTGGAGTGAAAGAGCAATGATTGTAGCTTAAATTACAAACCACATTAAATCCAAAAACCAGAAGAGCAATAAAAGTTTTGTGTTGGGTTCTTTTTTATTTTTTATTTTTGACATAGGATGCTACTGTATCAACCGACAACCCATCAAAGCTACTTATATAGTCAATGTTATAGTCAATGTTAACAGCAAAAGTAATGGAGGAAAAAAAAAAAGGAAAAGAAACAATGAAAAATGGTGAAAGAGAGTGATAAAGAGATGAGTGATGATAACGGGAGAAAATTAAAGGGGAAAAAAAGGGTTTTTGCATGATTAAATCAGTGGATAAAGTCCAGCTAAAGTAGAAAGTTTGTCCTGAAAATATAGTTTTTATATATACACACATGCAAGATATTTCTATAATTATAATCAATATTAAATTAATGAACAAAAATAATCAGAATTAATTTCGATTAAATCCACCTCCAAATGAAAGACAAATTCTTTTAATATTTTTTCTTCATCTTCAATATTCAAAGCCAAAACCTTTAAAATCTCTAACTTCAGTCCACTTCAAGTAACATACTTAAAAAGGAGTAGTTAGTGTGAAGAGGTAGGAGGGGTTTTGGAGGACACGCGCTAGCCGTTAAAGGAATGTTGATAAGCATGGGGATTTGCCAAAATAATGATTATGTTTTGTGTAAGATCTTTTATTAACTAAAATAAATAATAAAGCTTTGAGTGTTTTTTTTTTTTTACTTTTTCTAAAATTGAATTAGTAGTTGATTTGTTTTGATTGCGGATTTTTTTAATGTATTATATTCGATTTGATTATTGAATTTAATTATGTAATGTCATATTATGTTGCTGAAATAATCATTTTCAAATTTCAAGTATAAACATATATTACAGATATTTAACAATCTCATGTAATAAATCTAGACTAATATATCACTCATTGGTATACATATTTCATTATCTAACAGCATTAAGATTCTTACTTATTTGTCTAAATGCCATCATCAAAGATTACCAAGTGACCAAAATATGTCCTAATCAACAACTCGTATTAATCAAACTGAAAGATTTTATAGGACCTTTAATTACTTAGGTACATGCCATTACAACTTACAAATATAATTAAACATTACAAAAACTTAATTGATCTAAGTTGTAACTCTCCTTGATTGATCCAAAACCTAATCGTCGCGTGTGCATGAAAACAACAAATTCATACGTTGAGAACTAAAATGTATATATATTAATCAATTAGTGTACTATTAGTTCAACTACAATTAGAATTATAATGTAAATTACTATTTTACAGTTTAGTTAATATTGTTGCTCAAAATCATTATAATGCGACTTATGTAATACATATTGATATGCCCTCAAAGCATCCGTCTCATAAACTTGTATAGCTTTTCATATGATAATCAAATCTCAAAATCAATATTGATTATCAAGTGAACTACTTTCCATTTTCATGATTACATCACATATCTTTGTCCATATATACAACATGGTATACTCGAACTTGTCCCTATTAACCGGACATAGATTCAATATCGGATACGCAGCTTAATCCACAATCACACCAATATAAAAATGCACCCAGTGCTTGGTACATCTAAAGCAATATACATCCAATGCTCATCGGTATAAACTGAAATATCCTCGTATATTATTCTTAAGGCATTATTCTTTATTGTTTATTACTAAAACTCATTGTACCATATATAGTGTTGCATTATCTAGCATAAATCACAATCATAATTATACGTATTACACAATCGAATTAAGTAGTGAAATGTATATTTATCTCGATTATGTTCATCACCAATATAATCCAATTAAAATGAAGAATAGATTGAGAACAATTACGAGAGAGCACAAATCCAACGTTGTTCGTTTTTCATCTTTATGTTGTCCCATGACATTCCAGCATCATTTTCAACCTCGTTCAAATTACAAGTATAAAAAACATTATTAAATCTTCAAGTTAAAATATATGTACATTCAAATTAAACTCATTTTACATATTTTTCAATTAAATCCACAGAAACTTCATCCTATCATTAATCACTATCAACTTTCAAATTTTTTATCCTCTTAACCACTAAACTTTAAACTTAATTTAACAATATTTTAAAAATGTATATAATATAATCAAGTACTTCATGGTTTCATGTTCAATTATTGTTATATTGTTTAATGACAACTATTACTAATCTTAATAATTAAAGAAAATCTAACAATTAGACTATTTATATCAAACTAATGTCATGATTAAAGGATAATAATGTTAATGGCTTTTAATGGCTAGATTTAGGCAGTGCCACTAACATGAATCGGCCCATGGTTTAATTGCTTTTAGCTCCTTGGTATAATTGCACTCCAAGTACTTTTTTGAAATCCCAATTCAATTTCACTAGTTTGAATCATTTTCAACTTAGTCCCTATAATATTTTTTAATATTCTATTTAATTCATTACGAATTAATTTTATTTCTAAATTTCATATTTGACTCTAAATTACTCCATTAAGAATTTTCAGCTAGCTCTGGTTAAATAAATTTGATCTCAAAATCGAATTTTTCGATACTGATAAAAATCGGGTCATTATATTTTTAGTTCAATTAGATCCACTTATTTGATCATCGATTCAATAATAATTAATTAAAAAACAAAAAATCATAAACCAATTCAATCACTCGTTTTTTGTCTCAATTTTTTATTTTCATTAGTTCACAAGCAATTTGATCTATATCTGATTTTATGGGATTAGGTGAACTAGTCAAGCCCTCGACTTTTTAGTTCAATCAATCGATCCAATCCAGTTCTGACATGTTAGTCTCTTTTATTGAGATATTACATTTTTTTAAATATTATTTGTTAAGTTAATATCCACAAAAATTATTTATCAAAATACATTTTAAAAAAAACATCTTCACATTCTCGGATGTTGAGCTCAAGGTTTTATCAAATCACCTGAGAGTCTACGCCATGCATGTTAAGAGGGAAGTGCAGTTGATAGTACCTGGATACCCATTGGTA
Source organism: Gossypium longicalyx (assembly GCA_025698465.1). Classification (NCBI taxonomy): domain Eukaryota; kingdom Viridiplantae; phylum Streptophyta; class Magnoliopsida; order Malvales; family Malvaceae; genus Gossypium; species Gossypium longicalyx. The sequence goes on along the minus strand of CM047007.1, from coordinate 91,374,462 downwards.
TCGAGTTCAAAGTTTTGAACATTGATTAGGAAATTTATTTGTTGTCGTTCCAACCAACCTATTTAATTATTGGAAATGGACTCTCATGGTTGTCGACTCCCAAATTATTTTAATACCCAAATCAATATGATGCCACTCGATACAGGAAAAGAATATAAGCCACTTGCACACATTAAAGAACATGGTTGAACACACGTACCTTCGACAGTAATATGGTTGCAATCTCTTCTGCTTAGTATGAGATGCACACTTATAACTCTCATATTCAGTGATATTTTGGTATAGTTTTCATAGTATTTAGGAGGTAATTTTAGCATTTAAGTTTTTATTATATTTTATAGGCTTTCAGATTAATTACATTTTTATTTAAATTTTGTTCAATTTTTATTATTTCTAAAATTAGTTTGAGTTTACTTGCTATTTCTTTTTCTTTGTTGTAGGTATCATATAAAAAATTGAAGACTTGGAGTATAGAACAAAAAGTGGTAAAGAGAAGTCTTCCACTCCATTGAAATTAATTTAGCACGGTAGAGTATATTCTTCAATTCAAAAATTTTGGTAACAAACAGTACGCTCCATCGCAAATCCTATGTCCGGTGGAGCAACGCAATAAAAACTCTAAAAATACAGGTGACGAATTTTAAGAAAGAAAAAGTAGAGAAAATGATAAGAAATCACTTAGTGGCTGAAGAAAAACTCTTTCACACTAACGGAAACTTCAAGCCTGCAAAGATAAGAATAAAAAGAGATTTGGAGAGTTCAGCATAAGTTTTTAAACTATTTTTTTTTACTTTTTAGGGTAAACTACACTATTAGTAACCTATCAATCAATAATTTTGCATTTTTTGGTGACTAGTTAAGTAAGTGCTAATTGTGGTAGCTTCTAAAATTGGCATAATAATAAGTTTAACCTTCAATATTTATACATTATGTCAATCTAGTCTTGATTCTAAAAAATCTAATCCTCAACATTTACACATTGTGTTATTTGGTCTTTTTTGTAGTTTTTTTTTTTTTGTGATCCTTTCACCTAAAAAACTTAAAAAAAAAACAAATTTATCAGCTAAATTTGATTAAAAATATACAAAAAATTGAACATCCAAAAATCCAAGATAATAATTTTTCATATTTTCTCATTCTTTTAAAATTAACCCTTAATGTCACAAAGAAAAGTAAAACTACAAAAAGAAAAGACCAAATTACACATTGTGTAAATGTTGAGGGTTAATTTTGTTTAGAATCAAGACTAAATTAATACAATATATAAATGTTAAAGGTTAAAATTACTATTATGTCAATTTTAGAAGAATCCAACATTAGCTAACTGGTGACCAAAAAAGATAATTAAATAATTGGATGACTATTTTGTAACTTTTCATAATTGGATGACAAAAAAAAAATACTAATAATTGGGTGGTTTAAAATGTAGTTTACCCTACTTTTTTTTATTGATGTAAAATTATTCGTAATCTTTGTGCTATTTTCTCAACTCATTATGAATTAAACTTTTTTTTTTATTTTTTTGTAACAATGATGGATCCTATAACTCAGTTAATTAATTAATTAATTTTCTCTTTTCTAATTATTTAGTAAGTCTGATCTATTAATTTGATAATTTTCGCAAAATTATTTCAAGTGATTCAAAATTTAGTTGAAAGATTTAAAAATCTTTTAAAATGTTTTAAAGCAAGCTTTTTGAACCACGTTTCGATACGTATCTTATAGCTATCAAAACATATGAAGCCAGCAGGCTAATGACTTCATAGGTATTGAAACCCATAGGCGAAAGTTCTAATACCCACATAAGTATCGAAACTTAACCTTGTACAGTCCAAAACATAGTAAGTCAGTAAACATTTCTGGGCAACACAAAGTATCGAACGACAGCTGCAGAGACATCGGACCTAAACCAAGAGTTATCATAACTTGACCCCCGGTTTCGATATATACAGGTCTAATAGTCATAAATTTTAAAGCGGGGTATTAGCACCTAGACTGTGAGGGTGCTATAATGAGAGACAAATCCAATTGTAGGGTTCATAAAAAATCGTAGTGAAGTGTTGTAACACCATAGATTGAATCCTGGTCAGATCCTCAATCCAATCACCATCTATGTATTTAATTCTTAAAATGGCAAAAATCTCTTCGTCTTGAAGTACAAGCATGGAAGAATTTTGTATCCCTTTCACCATAGATAATCCAATTTGCTCGTGATTTTTGAAACCAGTGTAGTTGTTCTTGTTCCGCAAGCTTAAGTGATTCCTGTCTTAAGGCAAGACTCCTTGGAATAATCCGATGGAGAGTTAATATGTTGTTGCGCCATAGCTAATTCTTCTGAGTACGTCTTTTTCCTTAGATTACCAGATGTAGTGTGATTCCATTCTAACAGGCTATCCTTAACAAACTTGAGTTTACGAGCAAGAGAATAATGATCAGCTGACCCATTACAACTAGTTTGCCAAGCTTGTGGCACTATCTCCCTACACTACAGATGGGCTGTCCCCATCAATTCAAACCTATAAGATCTACATCGAAATGGTAATCAGTAATCCGTATGTAAGATCATTGGTCCATGATCCGAAAACATAATTAGCAAGTTTAACAACCGAGGACGTTCAAAGTTATGAAGAGCATTGCCATTGCAGAATACTTTATCGAGTCGTTCCCAAAATACATCCTCGCCATCCTGATTGTTGGTCCAGGTGAAATGTTGACCAATCGGTGGGATCTCTAATACCCACATTTATCAATGTACTCTTGTAATTTTTCTGCCCTTTGTAATGTATCTGATATGAAGTACAGCTTACCTTTTGGATGTAATACTTGATTAAAATCATCCCAAGCTATCCAATCGTCTTGATTCGGTATTGAACAATAAATATTATACACCCTATCCCACACCTGATTACGTTTATGCACGCACAGCTGTTTATACAAACATGAAAACCAAAGTGAAAAAGATCCATCCACAATATACAACAGTAAAATATGTGCTGCTTTTATTATTGCTTTAACCATAAGACGAGCTTTCCACATTACTACTAAGCCCCCTCCCTTCCCGTTACAAGGAACAAACTCAGTTATGGAAGTTTAATCTATTAGTGAGAGGCATGCATTTTTTAGGAGTAGCATGGGCTTCCATCAAGAAGCACAGATTGACTTTGTAGTTGTGGACCAGTTTGCAGCAGTGTTGGAATGTAAGAGGCTCTTGCATTCGATGCTAATCCGATCATGGTCCATGGTAGGCTGAGTTGGGGCAGCCTGCTTGAACCCTACGAAGTCACATCATGTAAATTCAATTGATTTGTTGCAACTTTAGCTAAATCAACAATATGTTGTTGGTTCAGCACTGATTCTGTATTAATGAAAACCGAGTCACCAATCGAGGATCCTTCCTCAAGTGCATTTAACATTGTCTGTTGCAAAGAAGGATCATGATGGCAATCAACTAAGGACGTTTGCCTACGGTGTATTGCTCCGGATCCTATGTTTGGTTCATCTAAGTTTGTCGCTTATGTTTGGAGTTAGAAGTGGAATCTTATTCAGTCTGGTCTTCAGCTCCAATTGATAGAATCATCCCTAAATTCATAGCAGGTTGTTCATTATTAACAGTTCTTGTGTTGGTCTCATCCATAAGTACAACATTATGGGCAATTTAATCTGGGCTTAAAGGCTAAACTAGGATGATCTGCCACGTTCCAAACATGGAAGAAGTACTCCATATAGTCGTTTATTTGTGTCTTTGAAACTTGAGTAGAGAACTTTGCAACCTGTCGAGACTCTCCTCTTAACGTGCCCATACGGCTACTTTCAAGTGGTTCCGCTGCTGGACTAGTTCTTCCAGGATCAAAAAAAATTCTTGCATTAGTAAATGATCCCTCTCCCTCGGATAAGCCTATCCATGGTTGATTATTTGGAGGTTGAGAGAAATTTTCTTTTATTTAGAATTTGATTTTCCATTAATTGAAATTAAATATGAATTTTTAATATTGACAATCTTAAATAAAGAAAAGAAAAAGAAACTATTCATGTCGGCTTCCATTTCCATTTTCAATTCCAAAATTAAATAAAAAATTGTTTAAAATGATAAAAATAAAATATTTTAAAATTTTTACTATTAATGTCACCATTAGTTATACGTAATAATTTAACGTACAATGATTAATTTGTCTTTTTTTAGTACATGAAGCAAAATACAATTCAACTCTTAGTATAAAATTTTTCATGATACTTTTATTAATGCTCAAACTAATGACTTGATTGATAGAAAAATCTAATTAACACGATAATGATATTTTGAGATTTCAACTAAAATATTTTAAAATTTTAATTTAAAATAGCAAACATAATTTAAGGATTATGTAACATAAAATTGAATTTATATTCTAAATTCTAAAATAGAAATCAAAGCATATTGAAAGACTTGATATCATATCATGTAACATAATGAAGGTGAGGCAGCTACAACACAAAAATCTAATGTAGAAACGAAAGAGAAGCCAATGAGAATCTTCCGCGTATACAGAATTCCATTCCTCCGACTAGCCTACATATCCGGAAATATAAAAAGGAACATTAAAGCGTGAGGGGCAAACTCGTCATCAGAACTAGTGTTTTTTTTTCAAACCAAGCTCGTCTCAACCAAAAAGAGGAAAAAAAAGAGGATAATTAAATATAAAATCCATCTTGACTCGGTTCCTCTCCGGCAAACTCACTGAACCAACTCAACACGATGGAGATCGCCCCCGCGGTTCCGCCATCACATCCCCTGGGCGGTGAAAACCCCGTCTCTTCTACAGACGACGTTTTAGCAGACAGCGGAAAGCCTTCGCCATCAACATCAACATCGTCATCGTCGTCAGAGAAGGATGAAAAAGCGACGTCATCTACGGCGTCAACTGTGTCGATGGGGGCGGTGGCTTCGAGATATGATCCGGATATGGAGGAAGAAGAGGAAGATGTTTGCAGGATCTGCCGGAACCCGGGAGATGCTGACAATCCGCTTAGGTACCCCTGCGCATGTAGCGGCAGCATCAAATTTGTCCACCAAGATTGCCTTCTTCAGTGGCTTAATCACAGCAATGCTCGCCAATGCGAGGTTAGTGTTTATTTATTTGTAATTATGGTATAAAATGATAGGTATTTTTTTAGAAAAATTAGGTTAGTTTCAGTTTAGTTCTTTAAAAAAATTAAATTTCATTTTTTGGTGTCTGATTTAGCTTTGACTATTGAATGAGCAACAGAGATGATTAATAAATGAAGACAATTTTGGTCTTTTCTTTCAAGTCTTTTTTTCTGATTATTTTTATAATAAAGACTTCCATTCTAGTTGCAAATTTTGAGAGCTCTCCATTGTTGGAGTCTTGAACATTTGAAAAGAAACAACTTTTATTTTTGTGTGTTTTGTATGTGCTATGGTTCTCCAACTCGGTGGTATTTGAAGTTGTGTGGGGTTTGAGAAGAAAACATGGTTTTCTGAAGATTTTCATGGGTTTTGAATGATCGGAGAGGTCATTAGCTGCAACTAACTTCTTTAAGTTATAATTGAATAAATACAGGCGGCAATAGTAATTATTGTGGAGCAATCAAGCTTCAGGTTTCTTTTTAATGTTGCTAATGCATGATTGAAGATGCAAACTTAGTGCTGTCAGAGGTAGTCTTAGACTTTAGGTTCTTCATGCTAAAATGTTGTGCATAAGGTACAAGTGTTTCTATGTTGTACCATATTTTGCGAAGCCACGTGAATGGAGTTTATAGCTTTTGGGGCAGTTAGCAGTTCTAAAGTATTTTCTGTTTCAATGTTGTGGGCATGGTTCTCTTCAATTCTTATTTTAGTATGCAAATTTATGAACTGGCATGTCTGAGCTAGTTCTCTATCACCTCTCCCTCTTTCTCTGTTTATGTTTCAGCCTCCTCTCCCTCTTTTTTTCTTTGAAATAGACTTAATGTAAAAGATCTTATTTTCCATGTGTCCCCCCCTCTCTTGTTAACTTGTTTTCTTAAATATATGTGCTTTGGGTGGTAGATTTGCAGTGCATTTTAGTGCTTTAACTTAGTTGACTTTCTTGCAGGTATGCAAGCATGCGTTTTCTTTCTCCCCTGTGTATGCAGAGAATGCTCCAGCAAGGCTTCCTTTTCAGGAGTTTGTTGTTGGGATGGCGATGAAAGCTTGTCATGTTCTACAGTTCTTCTTGCGTCTTAGTTTTGTGCTTTCAGTTTGGCTCCTAATTATACCTTTCATTACCTTTTGGATATGGCGGTTGGCATTCGTCAGGAGTTTTGGTGAAGCTCAGAGATTATTCTTAAGCCATATTTCAACCACAATCATTCTTACTGATTGTTTGCATGGGTTCCTACTATCTGCTAGCATTGTGTTTATTTTTCTTGGAGCAACTTCTTTAAGGGATTACTTCCGGCATTTACGAGAGCTTGGAGGACAAGATGCTGATAGAGAAGATGAAGCGGATAGGAATGGTGCTCGTGCTGCTAGGCGACCTGCTGGACAAGCTAATAGGAATTTTGCCGGTGATGCTAATGGTGAAGATGCTGGTGGAGCACAAGGTGTTGGTGGAGCTGGTCAAATGATCAGAAGGAATGCTGAAAATGTGGCTGCTCGTTGGGAAATGCAGGCAGCTCGTCTTGAAGCTCATGTGGAACAGATGTTTGATGGCCTGGATGATGCTGACGGTGCGGAGGATGTACCTTTTGATGAGCTTGTTGGCATGCAGGGTCCTGTTTTTCATTTGGTTGAGAATGCTTTCACTGTAAGTTTCTTTGGTTGTATCAATTTTACTATCCATGCTTAGCTTCTAATCTGTGTTCTTTCACTAATGTTATTTAAGTGCTTGCTTTGCCTTTTTGTTGCGAATATTCTTGGGAACCTTTAGGTGCTGAGACTAGCTTACGGATATATCAGCCTCAAAAACAAAGGGTGATTTGTATGCTTGCATTTGTGTGTTTAGCGGCATAGGCTAATGATGCTAATTTGGAATCTGATTAAAAAACAAAAAATCAAAGTTTGGCATTTTGTTGCATGACAAACTTGATATACTTTTAATGGAGGAAATTTTTCATGAATCATTTTCCTTGTTACAGAGTGTGATTCTTGACTTTCTTATCACTCCTTCAAATATTTCCACTTCCAAAATATAGACATTAGATTGCAGTGTGTGGTTTTATCATTCTATGCATGACTCTGGATCCAATTATAATCTTATAACTAAATTGTTTTGTTTATATGTTACTACTTCGGGATCTCGATTGCGTAGAATTAGCTCCATTGTAAGAGACATGCCAATGCATTTTTTTTTCTTTAAACCTTCACTTATTTTAGAGCTTTAAATTGTGACTATCTGCGATAAGTAGATACTCAAAAAATAAACTAACTGCAATATTTTAGCCTTTTTCCTCTGATTAGCATGATTTCATCACTTGATGATTTTCCTGCAGGTTCTAGCCAGCAATATGATATTCCTTGGCGTTGTAATTTTTGTGCCCTTTTCTCTTGGCCGCATTATTCTCCATTATGTATCTTGGCTTTTCTCTTCTGCAAGTGGTCCTGTTCTGTCAGCAGTCATGCCAATGACAGACACTACCCTTTCCTTAGCAAATATCACATTGAAGAATGCATTAACTGCAGTTTCGAATTTGACATCTGAAGGCCAAGACAATAGCATGCTTGGTCAGGCTGCAGAAATCTTAAAAGCAAACTCTAGTGCAGTAGGTGAAGTTTCAAGCAACACAAGTGCACCATTTTCAGCAGATCTCTTGAAAGGAGCAACTATTGGAGCATCAAGGCTGTCCGATGTTACAACTCTTGCTATTGGATATACATTTATATTCTCTTTAGTCTTCTTCTACCTGGGCATTGTCACTTTGATTAGGTACACTAGGGGTGAGCCTTTGACAATGGGGAGGTTCTATGGAATTGCTTCAATTGTTGAGACAATTCCATCCCTCTTCAGGCAGTTCTTGGCTGCAATGAGGCATTTGATGACAATGATTAAAGTTGCCTTCCTTCTTGTAATTGAGCTTGGGGTGTTTCCTTTGATGTGTGGATGGTGGCTAGATATATGCACCATAAGGATGTTTGGGAAATCAATGTCTCAAAGAGCTCAGTTCTTCTCAGTCTCACCTTTAGCTAGCTCATTGATTCATTGGGTTGTAGGAATTGTATATATGCTACAAATAAGCATCTTTGTCAGCCTTCTTCGAGGGGTAATCCTCTTCTCCATCCCATAATAGCAATTTTTATCATAAGCTGTTATATTGTAGCATGAGTCTGATAATATTATTTTTGTTATAAACAGGTTTTACGCAATGGTGTTCTGTACTTCCTTCGAGACCCAGCTGATCCGAACTACAATCCCTTCCGTGATTTAATTGATGATCCTGTAAACAAGCATGCTCGGAGGGTCTTGTTATCAGTTGCAGTTTATGGAAGTTTGATTGTGATGCTGGTATTTTTGCCAGTCAAGTTTGCTATGAAGATGGCACCATCTATCTTCCCACTTGATATATCGTAAGAGCTGCACATCCTTTTTTTAATTCATTCACTTATGTATACTTATTTTGAGCTTACTAAATGATTTGTTTGTTGCAGGGTATCTGATCCATTTACTGAGATCCCAGCTGACATGCTTCTCTTTCAAATTTGCATTCCATTTGCCATTGAGCATTTTAAATTGCGGACAACAATCAAGTCTCTTCTCCGCTACTGGTTTACTGCAGTTGGCTGGGCATTAGGCTTAACAGAGTTTTTACTTCCCAAACCTGATGAGAATGGTGGCCAGGAAAATGCCAATGTAGAACCAGGTCAGCCAGATAGACCACAAATTGTGCAACTAGGTGGACAGGAACAGGCCATGGTTGCATTTGCTGCTGATGATGATCCAAATAGAGGGCTCCTTGCATCAGGGAATTCTAATGTCGTGGAGGAGTTTGATGGGGATGAACGAGCTGATTCAGAGTAAGTAATATGGTGCTTTTGAATAGTCTGCAAAATGGTTCTGATTTACATTATGGTCTGGAAGTAATTTAACTTTGCTTAGGATATTTTTGCATGCAGCTTTACTTGATGTTCTAAATTCATGACAAGTAATTGACATTTGAAGATTATTTGGTCATTGAATTTGCACTTACGAGTTATTATTGATGTTAGATTTTGTATAGGTTAGGTGCAAGAGATTTTAACTAGTTATTTTGTTTTGGCACATTGGAACGATATGTATTTCTCAAACACTATTTCCTGAACTTTGATCATATTTTGGAATGAGTATTCAAATTATGCTTTATATCTGATTCATCCAAATGAATTCTGCTTTATTTAATTGCAGAATAATGACTGTGTCCTATGCCTGTTGATGTGCAAAGATTAGCATTGCCATCAACTCAGTTGTTTTCTTATACTGAATGGAAAGTTGTCATAGAAGTTTTTGATGTTTAGCATTTATGTCTGTTAACTATTATAGACTCAAACATAATTTCTGTTTTGTTCTTTTTCATCTTCTTTTACTACATTTAGTCAAAATCGAATTGCTTTGTTTGTACCTGGCTCCATCTTATAGTGTCTAATAATATTGATGCATGCTTTAACAGGTATGGCTTCGTTCTTCGCATTGTTCTCTTGCTGGTGGTTGCCTGGATGACTTTGCTTATATTTAACTCTGCCCTAATAATAGTTCCGATATCACTTGGGCGTGCTCTTTTCAATGCCATTCCTCTTCTCCCAATAACTCATGGCATTAAGTGCAACGGTAATGTGGTTTGACTTTTTCCCCCCTTGTTATAATACCTCTTTTTTATTCCAGTGCTAATTATTTTCCCCACCTGAATCATAGACCTCTATGCTTTCGTCATTGGAAGCTATGTCATTTGGACAGCTATTGCCGGGGCTAGATACTCCATTGAGCACATTAGAACAAAGAGGGCGGCAGTTCTATTTGGCCAAATTTCCAAGTGGAGTGCCATTGTTGTTAAGAGTTCCATGCTGTTATCAATATGGGTATGTCATATGGTGTTATCTGGTTTTCTACTTGTTTCACAGCTCAGATATCTAACTCGTAGATCTTTATTGGTGCTGTGATGTCCAGATTTTTGTCATTCCTGTTCTTATTGGTCTGCTTTTTGAGCTTTTGGTGATTGTGCCAATGCGGGTGCCTGTAGATGAGAGCCCAGTTTTCCTACTCTATCAGGATTGGGCATTGGGTCTCATTTTCCTTAAGATCTGGACTAGACTGGTAAGACCACCATTTCATGTGCAGCTGAAAAAATTGTTATGATGCAATTGTCTTTGGTTTTTGCAATAGACTTATTTTCTGCGTTTTTTTGTAGTTATTAGATTATTCTCTCAAGGTCTGAAATCGGTTTTTCTTATATGCACAGGTTATGCTGGATCATATGATGCCATTGGTAGATGAAAGCTGGCGAGTGAAATTTGAAAGGGTAAGAGAAGATGGTTTTTCTAGATTGCAGGGCCTTTGGGTATTGCGGGAGATTGTATTTCCCATCATAATGAAGCTGCTGACAGCCCTGTGTGTACCTTACGTATTAGCCCGAGGGGTGTTTCCGGTGCTTGGCTACCCATTAGTGGTCAATTCGGCTGTCTACCGCTTCGCATGGCTAGGCTGCCTTTGCTTCAGCTGCTTGTGCTTTTGTGCAAAGAGATTCCATGTCTGGTTCACCAACCTCCACAATTCTATAAGAAATGACCGGTATCTTATTGGTCGTCGACTTCATAACTTTGGGGAAAACTCGGAAGAGAAGCAAAATGAGGCAGGGTCTTCCTCGGAAACACAGATTTCTGATCTGCGGGACACTGGAATAATCCAGCATGACCGAGAGGTTGATGTGGGGCTGAGACTAAGGCGTGCAGCTAATTAAAAACGATGCTGATGCTCGAAAAGCTTGTATGAATCTACGTTCCATTATTGACAAGCTGGTATACGTGTTAGGTAGTGTTTGAAATTGGCCAATACAATATTTGGCTTACGCTTACTTTTTGTGCATAGAATACACGTTAATTTTGCAATTAGGGTTTGTCTTAAAATTTCAGCAAGTTAGAAGATAAATAATGAATTACTATTTGATTTTATATATAAAATGGTCATGATTTTGTCTGCTCCAATGCCCAATAGGTTTCGTTCGTTTAGAGAATGCATACAATCTCCAGCAAAAATGCAATACAACCTTTCAAATCACAGCCCCTTTCCATTAAAAAAATAAACCAAAACCAAAACCAAAACAAAATACAGCTCTCTAGGGGATAGAATCAGCTTGAGAATTTACTTCCTAAAGCAATTAAAAACATAGTAAATCTCCGTAAGCTAAATGCATCTGCAAGATTATTCACTCAAAAGAGAAACAATCAATTCGATCCCAAAGATATTGTATGATGCATGAAATGCATAACTCAATCACATAGCAATTAATTATAAAGCATGAAAGTCTTGTGTCAGACGGTATTGAAGTTCCAAAACACTCTGTAGAAGTATAGAGTCATAACCAGCTTCAAACGAAGCAACTGATTCAATTTAAACAAAGGCCACACTACGATGGTGTTCAAGAAGAAAACTCTAGCAGGCAGTTAAAACTCAGGAGACAAGGTTGTCACTTAATGACAATGAAGCCAGTTGATCAGCGGCAGCACCACCAGTTTGCTGCTGCTGAGCCACAGTTCTAAGAACCTCCATTGCTTCAGCAACCTTCGCTTTTAGAGCTTCTGGTGACTCGAGCAAATGCAAAACCTCGGTCTGATCCATCTCCAGAAGCATCCCTGTAACTTTCGCTGCTGCATCAGGCTCCAGCTGTTCAACTAGAGGATAAAGATTCTCTCCCAGCATCTACACATATTCATCCAAAGCAAAAATTTCAGTTACCCAAAATAGTTCAAGCATTTTCAGAAACTTGTAGTGAATCTTTTTAGGAAAGGACTCATTACAAGGACATCATAGCAATATTTTTTTATGTATCATCAATGCATATAGGAAGGAAATTACATAGAAGTTCACATCTCAATACGGAACTCTATATTTTCTAATTATGGGGTACCTTATTAGGGTATACTCTTCAACAAAATTTTTGTAATTAACACTTGAAAGTTGACTAGAAGGCATTGTATGCGCGACAAGTATAATCTAAAATTGGGACAGCACAAGTATGCACAGAAAAGAGTAGATAATAATAAACAAAGCAAAGTGGTGCATACCGTTCTCTGCTGCTCTGGTGTAGCATTTGCTAGGGCTGAGGCCAAGGCTCCTATCGGAATTGGCTGAGAAATTGACGCATCACGCATTGGCATGCCACCCATATCATATGGAACAGAAAGCATGCCTCCAGCAATGTTAGGCATTGAAACATCAGGTAGACCACGCCCTGGTGGATAGCGATAGACCCGCCCTCGCGGTAGCATCTGACATTTAAATGAACCATCAGATGAAGAACTTACAAGATATGAAAAAATATATTGAAGATACTACAAAATGCAAGAACTGATGAAACAACCTGCTGCTGCATTAATGGAACTGGTTGCTGACTTTGCTGACCAGCCCCAGCCCTTCTGCCACCGGGACGCTGGCCCTGTTGGCCTTGTTGAACCATTGGTACAAAGAAATTTGGCATGGGAGCTCCACCAGGCCTCATACCAGGGACGAGCTGCTGTTGATACCCAAATCCAGGCTGACAAAAGAAAAATTCATAAACAAAACCAGAAATTTCTAAAGAAGATTTTACAAATATTATTTCATTGATTAATCCAGTAGGTTAAAATATACCTCCTATGACTAACAACTCCAAGCAATAAAATTCAAAACCAATAACTACCTGTGGAAACATTGCCGGAGGTGCTTGACCATAAAATATTTGCTGCCCAAGACCTGGACCACCAGGTGGGTACATTGGCATACGAGGAGCAACTGAAGGTGACATTGTAACTGGTCGCATTTGAGAAAATTGAGCCTGTAAAAGACGCAGCGCATGTTTTAGCACAACAAAAAAATTTAAAACCATTCTTTTGCTCAATTACAGTTTGGTCAAGGCTCAAAGCAAATATCAACACATACCTGTAACCTGGCTCTCCTATCTTCCTTCCTTTGAGCTAGTGCAACATAGAGAGGTTTGCTGACAACCATTTTGCCATTCATCTCTGCAAGCTGTCAAATAGAACAAAGAAAAACTTATTAGCTGATAATAAGATCACGAGTAGGGACAGCATTATCAACTTACAGCTCTTGATGCTTCTTCTGTAGTTGAAAATGCAACAAACCCTGATCCTTTACTTATCCCACTAGGATCTCGCATAACCTGTTACATTAGAATAATAGGGTTCAGCCAACTAATTAACAGAATCGATCTAACATTACTAGTCCATAGAACATGCTAACAAACCTTGCATGACGTTATGGTACCATATTGAGAGAATAGCTCTTTAAGTTTTTCATCGCTTATGCTGTCATCCAAATTCTTAACATACAAGTTTGCTCCTTGAAACTTATCTGCTGCCTCTTTCATTGACTGCTCAAATCGAAGTTTCAGATCAAGCTCCCTTTCAGATTTTTTTTGCGCTTTCCCAACATACCACTCTTTATCATCAAATTTCTTTCCATTCAGAGACTCCACAGCCCTAGCAGCATCATCTGCGTTCTCAAAGTTTACAAACCCGAAGCCCTTGGATTTCCCATCCGGTTCTCTCATCACCACAGCACTAGTAATCAGACCAAATTCGCCAAAAATGGTTTTCAAATCGTCATCACTTGTGGATTCTGAGAGATTCTTTACATAGACATTGTTAAATTTAACGTTGCTGATAAAACTGTCTCTTTCCTGCTTGCGAACAAAGGGGCCCACATAGACTTGCTTATCATTCATTAGCATGCCATTCAGCTGCTCTATTGCTTTTTGGGCAGATTCCTCATTGTCAAATTGAACAAAGCCATAACCTTTTGACTGACCAGAGGAGTCTGTGGCTACCTTGCAAGAGAGAATGTTCCCAAATGCAGAAAACGTATCATGCAAGGCTTTGTGGTCAATTCCCTTGTCTAAATTCTGCCAGATCCAACAAGCATGGCAAACAAACATAAAATAAACCATATAAGATTTGAAGCACAGACTTATAAAACAAATCTGCATATATAACCGCATGATTGTCAAATTTTCATTACCTTGATAAAAATATTCCCAGCACCACTTTTACGAAGACTAGGGTCTCGATTAGAATACATAATCCTGATAGGCTTTCCATTCAGAAGAGTGAAGTTCAGAAGGTCCAATGCCCTTGCAGCTGTGCGTAAACAGCAGAAGATGACATTCAGAATGAAGAGCAAACATTTTTTTCCTATCTAGGGATCAACGCAGTCAAAATATTAATAATGTTCTTTTCAAATAATGTGTATTAATATGAAAAATTGCAGCTTAAGTTGGTCTCTACCTTGCTGATAGAGACCAACTAGATTGACAATTTACATGGAAGCCTGAGAAGATAATGTATAAGCATTTCTAAGCAAGGATAGATTGTGTATTGCTCTTTTTCCGTTAGGCTAGTATCCCGGATTCTGCTGTTTTATCTTCATAAACTTTCTCCTTTTCTCTCAATATCACAAATACTTTTAACATTACATTTCTTACTTTCTTATCATTCTCTCCACCCATTTCAGGGTACCCAAAAAGGCTTGATATGTATTACTGCATGACGTTAGGGTTCTTTTTGGCTAGAAAATAGGTTAATATTAATAAATAAAGAGGCAGAAATACTTCCATATCGATTACAACCTCAAAATAGACTTCATATCCTAGCATGGAACAAAGTCATAAACAAGCAAATAAGTTGTAATCTCCATAACACAAAAGGGCACCATATCTTAATAAGGAAGATCAACATTAACAGGCACATAATCTGCATTCAGGAATGATAAAACCCAAATACATATTATACCCTCAACGGACTATAGTTCAGATGGCTGATGAATAAGGCTCACTTGGTACAAAACAAGGCTACATCACACAAATTTCCTGGCTGCTTGATACATGGGAATTCAAGATAAGCTCAGACAAAATGCGTTTGCTATATTCTTTTTAACAAAATCGAGAGTTATCATATTAAGAAGAAGATCATCAATCAAAATGCATGTGAAGAACAACCTTTAGAGAACACACTCAAAACCTACATCTTCATTTCCTGCCTAAATCAACTTGACAATACAGATGTAGCACTAGAAACAGTTTACTGTAAGATAGATATCATAATACAGCAAAAGGCTAATTAAGTATAAAAATCTATACAAAATCCTTAATATGCAGGGCACCTTAACACCATAACTATTCTACGCTCTGTACCAATATCATACATTTCATACTTAGTAAATGAAAAAGCCAGGCTAAAACTTTAATCTGTAATCATCTTTCTAGAAGAATCTTATATTTACATCACCATTCAAATGCTAATCAAAGCAAGAATCCATTATTTAAAAAATGCAAATAAACCATTAGCAACAGAAACAAGAAAAAGAAACAAACTAAAACTTAGAAATCTGAAATGTTACCATCTTGTGGATTTCCATAATTGACATAACCATAACCAAGAGACCTCCGGGTTGACAAGTCCTTGCAAACCCGAACCGTAAGCACTGGACCCACGTGGGCAAAGTAATCATATAGCTGAGCTTCCGTCACACTTGAATCCAGATCCCCAACATAAAGCGACGTCGGTACAAACTGGTTGTTCCCTCCACCAGCTCCATTGTTAACACTCCCATTTTGCCCCTGGACTTGAATCTGCGCCATCTCTCTAAACAGAACAGCTAAAACCCACAAAAAAAAAAAACCTTTTTTTACAGATTTCTTTTTTTTTTCTCTGTTTTTTTTTTTTTTTGGGTTTTCTTTTTCTTCCCTCTCCTCTTGTTATTAGTCAATAAAACCTAGAGAAGATAATAAATGAAACAAACTAAAATCCCAAGTGCGTTCGATAAACCTTACTAAAGTAGCAAACTTTCTTGTCTTTTGTGAATATTTTTCTCTTTTTTTTGGCTTTTTTTTTAATGGAGGAGAGGGAAGGGTGGAGGAAGAAATGGGTATTTACCGCCGGCTTAGAGAATACGGCGGCGCCTGAGATAAATAAAGAAGGATAGATTTTTGAAGAAGGAGAAGTAGCAGCTACCACAACACACAACTGAAACAAAGGGTTATAATATAAGTTGGAAGGTTTCGTTATTTTTCTCTAAAATAAACCCTAAGATGGATCATAGGAGGAGGAGGAAATCTCCGCCGTCAGATTAGGTTTTGGACTGCTTCTTTGTGGGGCCTCAGCTCGCAGATGACGAGGTTAAAGAAAAGCCTGCTAACGGTAGATTCTTCGTGGAGGTGAATCATGTGCAGTAATAAAAATTTGGATGAACATATGTCGTTTTCCTTCTTAATATTTTATAATACCCATGCACACTACTGTTTGCGAAATCTAAAATTGTATTAAATAATTTCTCCCCAAATTTATACAATGTATTATATTATATTATATTAATTTAATTCGTGTAAAATACACTAAGATCATTAAATTATTAATAAATTTACACTTTGTTTACTCAATTAGAGGTGTTCATGGGCCAAGTTGAATTGGGCTCGGGTCGGTTCTAAACATAATATTAATATATTTTTTGTTTGCCTAAGCTCGACTTAACATGAAATGTGTCTAAAATTTTTTCCAAACCAACCTATATTTGAAAAAACTAAAACTTATTTTAGGCTTCCTCATATTATTTTAAATTTTAAAAAATATATTTATATTATTTTAATTTAATATTTAATAATTTTATTTTTTATTAAAATTTTTATATAGTTATCTTAATGTTATTTTAATGTTTACATTAAAGTAGAATTATATATTTAGTATAGATTTATTTTTTTAATGTGTTATAAACTATATAATTTATAAAGATAACATAATATAAAGTATCATTAACTTAAAAACTAGACGGGTCAGGTCAAGATCGGGCCACGAATGTTCGAGCCCGTGTGTGACCCATATTTTAAATGAGTCTAATTTTTTTGTCCAAGTCCATTTTTCGAGTCTATTTTTTTTTACCCAAACCAAGCATTTGAGCTTGGATGAGTAGTCCGACCCATGAATAGGTCTAAACTCGACTTCAAAAAAATTACAAAATCACTTAAATATTCAAAATTTTTCATATAAATTATTGGAAAAATATTTTGGGATTTTTAACCCTCAAATGAATTAACTTAAATTATTTTGCAAAATGTTTTGAAAGAGTCTGCTACCCTAGCACGCTATTGTTTGCCGTCTTTGGCAAGAGTTCTAGGTTTTTTTGTTGTTTTTTGTTTTCTACTGTTTGAAGCTGGCGCATCTTGTACGTTTGTCTCCTACAATTTGAAGAAAGATAGCCAAGGTGGAAATCTGCATCTGCATCAATGGAAAACGAATTAGCTCAACTGACGATAAATGAAGAAGAAGATGAAGTGATTCAAATATAAACAGATCTGCACAGGGAAAGAGCGGGGGAGATTTTTCAACTAGTTGGTTGTTTCCTGACAGCCAGCATAATTCACTTTCCAACAATGAAGAGTACTTTGGCAAATCTGTGGCATCTGGTTTGAGGTGTTCAGATCCGAGATCAGGGGAGAAAAGGTATTTGTTTTAATTTTTTCACATTATGGATTTGGAAAGGGTTATTAATGGTTCTCCTTGGACCTTTAATAATCATCTGTTGCTTCTTTATAAACTGCAATGGGAGTAGGATCCATTACAAGTGCCTTTATTCATGACACCTTTTTGGGTACAGATCCATGATGTCATTATTCTGTTTCTACTATGGAAGATTGGGACATAGCGATTCCTTTTATGAAGCAAAGATGATACTTGGAGTGGAAGTTATTGAAATGGGTTGGGATTTATCTTTGCGAGCTCAATCTCAAAAAGCTTTAGCTATGAATAGTATATGGCTACGTGAGGAAGGGGAGGGGAATGTGGGAGGAATTGGTGAAAATAATAAAGGATTAGAGAATGGCCAACGAAAGGCAAAAAATAAAAAGAGATTCGAAAAGATTATGGATCCAGTTCTTGGTTTTAATTTAGAAGAGGGAACATCATTTTTTGGCCAACGGATGGAAAATGCATTGTTAGATCAGGTTCATACTACGATGGACCATGATCTGGAGGATGCAGCATTAATAGGAGAGGATGGAAAGAAGAGATCTAGAGGGGAAATTGACGACTTACCAGAAAAAGATGAAATTAATAAGGTAATGTCAAGGAATAGGAGAATGGTAGAACTAGATCATTTATTATCGGCGACTGCCAAGAGGCAAGCTGACCGGGCACAATGAAAATCTTAAGCTAGAATGTTCATGGTTTGGGGAGCCCACGGACAATTCAAAAACTTCGGCATTCGCTGAAGATCTATAATCCCCCAATAGTCTTCTTTATAGAGACTAAACTTTGTAGAATCTAGATGGAGAGAGTTTAACGGAGTTGTGGCTTTGCAAATGGTATCGAAGTTGGATCGGAGGGTACTAGAAGAGGATTGTGTTTGGCATGGCGAAATGATACTAATATCACGCTTCAAAATTTTTCTAAAAGACATATTGACGTGATAGTGGAAGATACTAAAATTAATGATAAGTGGCGATTTATAGGTTTTTTATGGAATCCTGTATGCTCAAGATAGAGAAGACTCATAGGTTGTTTTGAAAAATCTCTATCATGATGAAGATATCCTTTAGTTTGTATGTGGAGACTTTAAGGAAATTATGTATGGGTTTGAAAAAAAGAGAGGTCTGCCTAGAGATGAAAGAAGAATGGAACTATTTTGAAAAACATTAGAGGAATGTCAATTAAATGATGTAGGGATTTCTAGTAATTGGTTTACATGGGAGAGAGGAAATTTACCAGAGACAAACATACAAGAACGATTGGATAGGGGAGTGGCCAATGCGAAATGGATGTCAATGTTTCCCGAGACAAAAATTCAGCATCTAGTTCATTCTTTTTCTGATTATTACCCTCTTTTAGTTGTCACAAAAAGAGAAGATGAAAGGCGAAAAGGAAATAGGTTTAAATTTGAAGCTTGATGGACATTGGAGAATTCTTTTGTTGATGAAGTTAAACACATATGGGAAATGGCATCAGGGGGCTTATTGCAAAAGTTAGAATTCTTAAGAAAGGGCTTGAAAAAATGGGTTGGGCGAATACGAATGAACAGGAAGAGTAGAAAGGAATTCTTAACAGCAAAATTATCAGAATTGGTTGAAGCTGAAAGGGATGATAGGAATTTGGCTGGGATGATTGATATGAAGATCCAGCCAAACTTTGAGATTGAAAAGGATGAATATTATCGGAAGAAAGGGCTGGATTGAACTGGTTAAAACTTGGCGATAGAAATACAGCATTTTTTCATAGCCTAGCAACACAGGCGGCAGAGAAATCAGATTAGTAACCTGCAAAATGGAAGTGGAGGGGAAACGAAAAACCTTCAGGAAATGGAGGGTATTGAACGGGCTTATTTTTAGAATTTATTTACAGTAGGGAATACAGTCATTAATGAACACTTATTTACGGGTATTGATTGTTGTATCTACGAGGAAGACAATAGAAAGCATGTAGCGCCGTATACTGGAGAGGAGATTCAAGAGGCATTGTTCGAAATGGGATCTACAAAGGCACTAGGGGAAGATGGATTCCCAGCCCTATTTTATCAACGATGCTAGAATATCATTGAAGAAGATGTCGTTTCTTTTTGTCTACACCTTTTGAATGGAGATATGAAGGTTAATCCAATAAACTCAACACACATTGTGCTTATCCCAAAAATCACCAACCCTTCTAATATGACACATTTTTGACCTATTAACTTATGCAATGTTATTTGTAAAATACTGGCAAAGGCTATAGCAAACAGATTTAGATGAGTCATTGATAAATGTATTGATGAAGCACAGAGTGTATTTTTACCAGAAAGATTAATATCGGATAATGTATTGTTAGCCTATGAAATTCTACAGTCGCTGAAACAAAAGAGATTGGGGGAAAAGGGTTCATGGCGGTCAAATTAGACATGAGTAAAGCTTATGATAGAGTTGAATGGCACTTTGTTAGGGACATAATGAGTCGAATGGGATTTGCTTAAAAATGGATTGATTCAATTATAAAGTGCATGTCTACTGTCTCTTATTCAGCTGTGGTTAACGAAAATATTAGAGAAACTTTTTATCTAACCAGGGCACTTCGACAAAGTGATCCCTTGAGTTTGTTTTTATTCCTAATATGTGGAGAGGGTTTATCGTGCCTAATGAGACTAGCAACAAGAGAAGGGCTCTTAAAAGGTGTTAAAGTTAGTAGGAGCGGCCCATAGGTGTCTCACTTATTATTTGCAAATGATTGCATCTTGTTTGGGGAGGCAACAAGAATGGGAGATCTCATAATCAAGGAGATTCTACGTGAGTACAAAAAAGGTTCGGGTCAGTGTGTGAACTTTGACAAATCAACTGTCTTTTTTAGTAAAAATACATCGGAGGAAGATAGACAATTAGTGGTTAATCAGCTGGGAGTTCGAAGCTCAAACGACCTGGAATGGTACTTAGGGTTGCCGAGTATAGTTGGTAGAAGAAAAAAAGAATCTTTTCAAGTTTTGAAAGATCGACTAAAATAGCGTATTGATAACTGGAGTATCAAATATCTGTCTTAGGGTGGAAAAGAAGTTTTCATTAAGGCTATTTTACAAACTATACCGACATATTCAATGGCTTGTTTTTTATTACCAAAATCATTATGTGATGAACTGGAAGGTATTATTGCTAATTTTTAGTGGCAAAAGGGACGTGAGAAGAAGGGAATTCACTGGTGCTCTTGGAAAAACATGTGCTTTTTAAAAGAAAACGGAAGTTTGGGTTTCCGAAATTTTAGTCAATTTTAATATTGCGTTATTAGCCAAGCAAGGTTGGTGCCTTTTTAATTATCCAAATTTTCTATTGGCCAGAGTTCTTAAAGCAAAATACTTTCTGCATTCGAATTCTCTAAATGCACAGTTGGGAAATTTACCTTCATTTACCTAGAAGAGTAATTGGGCAGCAAAGGGTCTTTTTTGAGATGGACTTTGTTGGAGAGTTGGAAGAGGAAATGAGATCTCTATATGGAATAATTGTTGGATTCCAGGGATTAAAGCAGTTGGTTGGCAAAACAGAAAAGAAAATGATGAACTCCAATTAGTCTCGGATCTAATTGATAGCACAAATAAAACATGAAAAACAGATTTAGTCAGCAATACCTTCCAAACAGAAATTGCCCAAAGGATCTTGCAGATCCCTCTTGCAGAAGCTAACCATGAAGATTTTCAAGTGTGGAATGAAGAACCTTCTGGAGAATACTCAGTACGGAGCGTCTATAAACTATTACAATATGCCAGCTTGGATCCTAAGAGTTACTTAATACAGATCGAAATCAAAGACTTCTATAGAAAACTATGGAATTTACAGTTACCATAAAAAATTACATTAACAATATGGCGGATCTCCTGGAACTATATACCTACACTAGTCAACCTTAGACACAAGTGAGTGACCACTAACGCCAGATGTCCTCGTTGTTGCTCCGGAGAAGAGGATAGCCACCATGTCTTTAGACAATGCCCTACAATCATTGAAGTATGGCAAAACCTTAATCTCTCTTGGGTCACAACTCATATGAATCAAAATATCTGGGAGTGGCTAACCTGGGTTTTTGTAAAAAGTGCTAAGGAACAGTGTTGGACTTTTTGCTGTGCCTTATGGTTCATTTGGAGCTTACCGAATCAGTATGTTCATGAAAGAAAAACCATTTCAGTTAGGGATCTGTCACAAAAAATCAGAAGATACATAGCCGAACTTGAAAGGGTACGAGAAAAAAAGCTTACCTTTAATACTGAAAGAGTTCATAACCAAATAACGGCGACAACAGGTACAACGATACGGTTTGATGCAGCCTTCGACAAAAGAAATTCCAAATTAACTTCGGGTTTAGTGGTTCGGGACCAGATGGGTAAGTTAAAAACATCAAAGACGACTCTCCATTATAATATCTCATCCCCGTTTGTAGCAGAAGCTCATGCAGATGCCATTAAGTTAGTATTATCCATGGATTTAACTTCAGCAACAATAATGGGAGACTTAAAAACAATCATCAAGAAATGTTAATCGACAAAAGTGGACAAATCAGTACTTGAAGCGATTATTAGAGATATTTAGAGTAAATGAACTAGTCTTCAAGAGGTCATTTTCCAGATTATCCACAGATAGGAGAATGCTCACACCCATAAACTAGCAAAAGAAGCACTAGAAAAAAGGGAAGAATTATACCTAGTAGGGGAAGCGCTGAACCACATAGATCTGGTTTCGGAAGGAAGATGGAGAACAAATCTAGACTGAAATCGTTTTGTGGTGGAGAAATGGAGTAGTCAAAGATAGCAGGTACACAGAAAATTTTTTGGGAAAGAACTATCTTTGAACAGACGCGGCTGTTGACATGAAAAGACGATAGGATTAATGGTGGCCAGGCTGTTCGATTTGACTGGGAAACATCAATAGGTTTCCTTTTATTAATTATTTCTTTTTTGCATTCATTATTCTATTTCTACTTTTATTTATTTCAGTAACGAGCTAATTACAAAAGATAAATTGTATGCCCATTCCCGTTTATTTGTTTGTCCAAGTGGACCTGAACTCAAAATTTTTAGGTATTAGTTTTTATAGTTTTTTAATAGAAGTCCAGTCAAGTCATTCAAAAAGAAATATTTTATTTTAAATTTTTTAGGGAGTTCTTAATCAAGTAAGATATTATAATTTTTTTATAAAATTAAAAATTTAAAAATAATTATAAAGTTAAAATAGGCGCATTTAATAAATATGTTGCGGTTGAATATAAAAAAAAAAAAACTCATCTCACCTAAAACCTTATTTTTTAAAAACTTGATAAGTTCCGAATGGATCAAAACTCCTTTTTTTTTTTCACCTCTAATTAAAACCGATGTTGATCTCAACAAAGCTTGAACTTTAAATTTTGAAATGTGAATACAAAGTGAAAATTGGGATAATTTCTTCCTTAAGTGATCCAAGGGTGCATGGAGGCGGTATGTGTCCACCATGCAACATTGTTTTTAATGAAGCTCATTTTTTTTTTTTAAACAAACAATGGTTTATTGTAATATAGAATTAAGATGATGAATAAGCAATGGGTTTACATTAAATTTTTTTTCTAAATCTCACAATGAAATAAAATTATAAAAAATTAAGTCGAATCTAATTAATTTTTCTTTTTTAATAAAAAAGAAAGTAGTAAAAATCAACTACATCAACATAATTTTATCGAGAAATTTTTATACGGTGAACCAACAACAATATCAAAAGATATTAAAAAGAGCTAACTAACGTGCTTTTGTTTTGTTGTAATTAACAATCATCATTTTAATTGGACATGCAATTTTATAAAGGGGATTGAGAATCACAACCACCAAAGTCAACTTACAATCTCATCATCTTTGATTACCCATATTTTTACACTCACCAATTCAACATCTGTGGCTGAAGGAGGTTTAGGGTTACTAGTTTTTCTTTTAAAGGTTTGATTCACGATTTCACTATACCTGTTTTTTCACTTAATATTTCCAACTTTTTTTTATTTCTCAATTTGATACCTAAAATATGTTTATGTTATATTTTTAATTTATTTTTTTATTAGATCTTAAAAAAAATTATAACCAATCACAAAGTATCATATGGTATCTTTATATAAAAAAATATTTTTTATTAAATGTATATACACGTTAAAAAATATAAAAATGGAAATAAATATATAAAATATTCAAAATATTCATAAAATCTAAAAATATATAAAATATAAAAATTTTATAAAAAATTTCAAAAGATTTTAGTTGAAATTAATAATATTATTACAATAAATGTAAAAAATTAAAAAAGTTAAAAATATTTTTTTATAAAATTATAAAATTCTAAAATGGTATTTAGATTTCTTTTTTTTTTCAATGATTTGAAATTTAAATACTTTTTAAATTTTTATAACATTTTTAACTTTTATATTTATTTTCACTTATTTTTTAATTTAACAAGGCAATTGTCTTTGAGTTGGAATTGTGGCATCAGAAAATTAGCCATGTGCATTACAAATGACTTCAAAGATTGATCCAGTTCAAGGCTGTCAACAGTATTCCCAAACTAAATGTTGATGTCCCTAAAGTCTATAGCAATTGCTTGAATGGTAAGCAACATGGAGAGAAACATTAGAGAGTCTTTCTATAACACCCCCTTACCTGTCCTGATAGTGGCAGGGCTAGAAATTTTTTTTTGAGGGGCGAAATTAAATTGTATATTTTTAAGATAGTAAAATGTAATTTCATCATTTTAATATTTTATATCTTTATAATTTTTAAAGGATTAAATCAATTTTTTTTATTTGGGGGGCCAAAGTGCAATTTTATCATTATTAATTTAAAATTTTATAAATTACAAAGAGCCAAAATAGAAAATTTTCCATTTTAGGGGGCGGGGCCCCAACTAGCCCCCCTTGGCTCTGCCACTGTGTCCCAACATACTGTATGAATGGAAGGTGTTACTGGAGCGCTAACATGGCAAATACCTTTGATTTATTCAAGAAATTTTAAACTTGAAAATATTTTTGTAAAATTTTAGAAAATATTTAAATTATATCCAAAATTAGTTTTATACTCTTCAAAACAAAGTTCAAAAATATTATAATGAGCATTTGAAAGGAAAAAATTAAGTAATTTGCAAAATATGAGAATATTACTTAATTTGTTAAATGTTACTCAAATCCTTAAGGGATTTTTAAGAAATTAAATAATATCATCATCAAGTTACCGCTCAAGCGACCAAAGCTCTTGACTAAGTGATACTGAAGTTAATGGGTTTTTTTGGCTAATGAGTCGCCTAGGTGGTATAATCCACCACCTAGGCAATAGTAACTAAAAATGTTTTTTCGACAAGAAGCCACCTAGGCAGCACAAGCTGCCACTTAGGCGGTACTATAACTATTCACAATTTTACACATTCATAAATTTTAACTAGTTTCTAAGGACTTCAACCTCTACATCATAACCTAATTTCAAGTACTATTTGACATATGAAACAAGCATTATACAAATACATAAATTTCATACTCGTGTCTTGACGGTAGTGTGATGCTTCCAAAAGAGAGAGATGACTTCAATGGTCCGAGAGTGCAATCTACGCGTAAAAACAACAACGCACAAGCATATATATGCTTAATAAGTTCAAATGAAAAATACTTTACTTACCTTGCCTCACAAAGGCCTTACCAACCAAATTTTCAACAAACATATAACTAATTCATACATAGAATATAACAAGATAAGTAACATTAGATTAACTAATAATTTGAAGCAAATGACATATATTATTGCCACTATTAAATCACTCACACATTAGTTAAATTTCATTTTTTTGCTTATCAACAAGTATTGAAATTATGCTCACTATAATCTCGATAAAATAGGACTTAAACACTATTGGATTCCATACATACCAATAAACTAAGAATATATGGCCTAAAAGCAACATAACTCTAGTATAATATATAAACCTGATGGTTGCCTACAAATGCTCAACCAAGGTATAATTACATAATTCCAAAACATATCACACAACCTTAAACCCCACATAACACCATGACGGAACTTCAATGCAAATCATGCACATAAAACCCTAATTGACAGATCAACTGTATCCTAATCCTTACATGGGCGTAAAGACAAATTAACAAGAATTTCACATTTCTTTTCTTAATTCACAATGCAAATGAAAATCCCATTCATTGATTTCCATATTAACATGGGGCCTTTCGGATCATCACAACACATATCTTGTTTAAATGTTCATCTTATCTTTTCCAACCTAATTCCTTGAGATTTAATACACGAATCATACCATTTCATTACCATGAGCCATTCTTACATCTCTTAATTCAATTATACTCATCATATAAACATCAAAAGGGATAATCAATATTATATCATCATGCATATAATACCTTCAACTTATTCCTTAGCTTATTGATGTTGAGCATGACCATCGCACACAACCACACTAAATACACATAAGCAAAAAATATATATAATAAGTTTCATATGAACTTACTTTTCTAACAATAAAATGATGAAGTGGTACTTCCAAAGTGTAACACTCCACACCCGCCCCATCGTCGGAATCGAGCTATAGAATATTATAGTACAAAACAGAATAGTTATAAACAATTTAACAGTAAAACTTTAAATACTTTAATCATTTCAATCATGTAATGTCATTTAAAACTTTTCCCGAGTCTTATTTGAGCTTATGTGAGCTCTAGAGAAGACCCAGGAAAACAGGGATCAAAGCCCATCATTTTCAAAAGTTAAAGGCAAGTATGAAAAACAGGGGTCACACGGTCATATGCCAGGCCGTGTAATTATCAGGAACCGTGTGGACCAAAATGCTAACATTTTACAAATTACACACAGTCGCACCTTTGACCCGTGTGGTACAAAATAGATCATAAAGTGCTTGTTTCAAAATCAATTTTCAAGGTAACTTCAAAACATATTTTGGCAATTCAAGGTAATGTCATTGGAACCTCATCAAATTTTGACAAAAATTATTAAATTAACCCAAATAAAATACATAATTTTAAAGAAAAAAGTTTAAAACACAAAGATTTCAAGAAATTTAAACCAATACTCACCTTAATCGTTAAAATTTTACAATCTATATGCACTCTCCTTTCCTTTGAGGTTAGCTTTTTCCAAATGTCAACAATCACCGTATAAAAAACATGTAAGTGATTCTATCTTCTTTTTTTCTTCTATTCTTTTATAAAAACTTCATAAAAACTACGCATAAAGTTGGATTCAATAAATAATAAAAAAAAGGCTAATGGACCACAAATTTACAAGGCCTTTATAACAATAGTCATTTAAAAATTATGGGTATTACAGTCAAAATATAGACTTAATTTAGGGATGGTAAAACTCGAACCATCTCATGGATTCTAAACTAATTCGTTCTGAATGGAATAGATTTTTTTGTTTAAAAAGTGGATATGGGATGGGACGGGTGGGATTTTTCTTTTGGATAGTAAGCATGAAGCGATTATAGTAATTGCTTGCCCCGCTCCAACCCGCTCTACTATATACACTTACCATTTTATCATTTTATATATAAACTATTTAAAGGGTAAAATTATAATAATGTAATATAGGAAAAAACAAATTTTATGTTTAAAATTTTTAAAAAAAAAATTATGTTTAAATATTTACTTGACTTTAAAAATATTGAAAAAATTAAAGATAAGTAGCAACAATTAAATTGAAACGGAGCGGGATGGGGTAGAGATGGATGATTCAACATTCATGGAGGTGATAGTGAGTTTTAAAATTATACATCCATAGTAAAATAAGACGGGTGGTTGGGTAAAGTATATCAATTGTAAAACATTAGTGAATTTAACAATATCCACCCACCCCATTACTATCCCTAACTTAATCACCATGCCTCAACAAACAAACACCATTTTTGCTTAAGAACCACTTGGACAGCAGCCCATAAAAAGTCCCATTTGATATTGGAATTCATTAGAATCCAGATAAGTGGAAAGAAGAGTGCAAGTATAATGCTTTTGAACTTTGATCTTTTTGCACTAGTACATCAAAATTAAAATAGTTGTACACAAGCACTAAGGTCCAATCGACTCTAATTCTACTTAATTATATGTATTTTTGAGTCCCATTATCATTATGACTGACTTTGTTATTCTTGAGTTAATGATGATGACTTTTGTATCGAATCTGTTAGTGGAATTTCAATGAATAGAATGATGAGAATGAGTGCAAGTAAATTTTATGTGATTTGTTTAGGGTGAATTTAGATGGGTAGTGTGTTTATCTGTTGTTAGTGTAAAAATAGTGGAAGCGATGAGAATAGATACTATAGCATGAGACAAAAAATAAACTAAACGCACTGCACCACTTCTCACCATCCATCCAAATCCTCCCTTAGTAAGAATTGTATTGGTAGTGTGTTGTTTTATTGTTGGGAAAGTGTAAGTGTAATAATTTTATTTTGGAAAATTATTTTTCAACATATTTTTAGTTTTAATAGCACTTTTCAATGAGTAATTTCATACAAATAGTAGTATTTTTATTGATTTTTCACATTGTTTCCTTTTATTTAAATGACTTAAATTAAAAAAAAATATGCGTAACTATAAAAAGATAATGATTGAAATTTATATCATTATTGAAAGATGTAATGAAGAATTTGTACAAGTTTATATAGAGAAGTGAAAGTAATTATTTTATTAGTGAAGAATTGATTTAAGAGTGCATTATTAAATGTTTTTTTTTTTTTTTTTTGTTAAGAGTCTTAAAATTTTCAATGGGAAAAATTAAAGGGAGATGTTTAGATATTAAATTTAAATGTGAGAAGTTTAAATTTGTAAGTGTCACTTGTATAATGTGTTAAGATAATGAATATTATTTCCGAGTGAGACCCCTTAATTTAAGGAAATCAAACTGTACAAACATCTATTGTCTTGTTTACTTTCTTGCATCTTGCATTTCTTGTGCTAAAAGCAATTGCAACTAGTCTTTTCTACATTCAAATATCATTTCGGATCCAACCAATTCAAACTCAAAAAATAAAAAAGTAAAAAAAAATGAAAATGAAAAATCTCAACCAAAAATTATTTTAACTAAGGCCAGTTTAGTAGTGCTTAAAAAAAACACTTATGACTCTAAAAGTACTTTTGGAAGAAAAACTGTACTAAACAAGTTGCTTTTAGCTGAAATTTTTAGCTTTTCAAAAATACTATTGAAAAGGAAAAGCTAAAATTTTTAGCTTTTCCTCTTTCAAAAGAACTTTTGGTGCTTAATTACTTTTTCACCTCTTCAATAACATAGTACTTTTCCTTTTTTTTTTCTTGGTGCTTAATTACAAATATGTTAAAATCATTAATTTAAAAAAAAGCAATATTTTTTAAAATACTAATTACAAATATTTAATTGTTATATTTAAATATTTAAAATATAGTTTATATATTCTAATTAAATTCTATAAATAATTAATATTTATTACTTAAAATATTTAAAATTTATATTTTAAATATTAAAATATTAACAACAAGTTATAATAATTTTTTTATATTCTTACTAAAATATAATAATATTAATTAATTTAAATATTATTTAAATGCATATTTGTTACTTGATAATAACATGTCTAAAATGGATATTTTATTTCTCAAAAATATTTTTTGACATTAATGCTAAACACTCAAATTTTAAATTAAACTTTTTAAAAGCATTTCTTAAAAACACTTTTTTACATTATTTTTCAAAAATATTTTCAAACTAGCCCTAAAAAAAAAATAAAACTTTCCTTGCAAATTGCCAATCATGAGGATAAATAGTGACAATCAGTACCAGTCAATTTAGTTTTTGTTTACCATTTAAATTAAAAAATATTTTTCAACCCAAATCATGATTATAAATAAAAAAATAAATAAACAAACATATTATAAATAAATAAATAACAAAAAAAATACTTTCGAATTAAATTTAGATTATAAATTGAGATTTTAACTCAAATTAAAAATTTTAATTTTTAACTTTTGAAAAAGTGTTTTTTATTAAAATTATTTTTATCCCCTTATTAAAATTTTCACTTTACATCATCATATTTAAAATAAATATTTTATAAACATTATTAAATTTTTAAAAGAAGAACACTTTTTCATAATATTTTTAAAGGTTTTAGCTTGGTACAAATATCCTATGTCTCCTCAATTCGTCAAACCTGCTTAAGAACTTTCCCGAAAAATCTATCGACAACTGATAGACTCCGGGCAGAGGCAAATTTGACCATTTATTCTTCAAACAACACTAGCGTTAACCGCAAGGCAAAGTGATGTTAGTGTAGAAAAAGTTCAATCAATGTAGCAAGAATTAGAGGAGTTTCTGTTCTCTGGAAACTTGCAAAGACTTGACTCACTCGCTTCAGCCCCATTTTTAAACTATCACATAACTTCAACGCATATTCGGTGTTCCTCGTTCCGTGTTCAAATTGGATCTTATCATTCTACTTTTCTCCCAATGCTTTTATCGACTATTACGAGTTTCCATATAAGGAGATGACGAATGCAAGGACGTATACTGTATTACCCCGAAAAATCCTGACTTTCCTTCATAGGATTAGTATATTCCTTTCTCGGTATTATATATCAGCATGTCGTCGATTCAGTGTCAGCTGAAATCCATCACAAAATTTCAAACAATCCCAGAATATTTCACTTTTTAGTCCAACTCTAAACTGTAGTTTTTTTTTCCGGGAAAAATGGGAAGAGAAATTCATATGTTTTTCCTTCCATTCTTGGCTCATGGTCACCTCATCCCAACTGTGGATATGGCCAAGCTGTTTGCTAGTCGAGGGGTGAAGACAACTATAGTCACCACTCCAGTCAACGCTTCTTTCTTCTCCAACACAATCGAGAGAAGCAAGGAATCGGGTATCCATATCGGTGTTGAGCTTCTCAACTTTCCGGCTGTCGACTTTGGGTTGCCTGAAGGGTGTGAAAATGTTGACTTGATCCCTACTCACCTAGATTTTGAACTGACGTCCAAGTTCTGGAAGGCCGTGCACATGCTTCAAGAACCGTTCGAAAAGCTGTTACAAGAATGTAAACCAGATTGCATGGTGGTTGGTATGTTTTTCCCTTGGGCTACTGATGTTGCAAACAAGTTCGGAATTCCCTGGTTGATGTTTCATGGAACTAGCTACTTTTCATTGTGTGCAACGGAGTGCATTAGACTATACGAGCCACACAAGAAAGTCCAGTCCGATTCCGAACCTTTTGTGGTGCCTAACCTTCCCGGCGATATCGAGTTCACGAAAAACAAGCTGCCAGATTCCTTCAAACAAGAAAATGAAAATGAAGTTAGCAAGACGGTGAAAGCAGCCAGGGAGGCAGAGTTGAAATGCTACGGCGTAGTTGTCAACAGTTTTTACGAGCTCGAGGCAACCTATGCTGATTACTATAGGAATGTGTTGGGTAAAACGGCATGGCATGTCGGCCCTGTTTCGCTCTGCAATAGGACAGCTATAGATAAGCTAGAGAGGGGGAAGAAATCAACCATTGATGAACACGAGTGCTTGAAGTGGCTTGACTCGAAAGAATCCAATTCGGTTCTTTACATATGTTTTGGGAGTATGGCCAACTTCACCTCTGCTCAGTTAAAGGAGATCGCCATGGCCCTTGAAGTATCAGAGGTGCAGTTCATTTGGGTTGTGAGGAAGCCAAAGAACAATGAAGAAGATGAGGATTGGTTGCCAGAAGGGTTTGAGAAGCGAATGGAAGGGAAGGGACTTATAATAAGAGGATGGGCACCCCAAGTTTTGATTCTTGATCATGAAGCAGTGGGAGGATTTGTGACTCATTGTGGATGGAATTCAACCTTGGAAGGCGTGTGTGCTGGTGTGCCTATGGTCACTTGGCCAATATTTGCAGAGCAGTTCTACAATGAAAAGTTGGTGACTCAAGTCTTGAAGATTGGAGTGGCCGTTGGTGCTCAGAAATGGGTGAGACTGGAGGGAGATTTTGTGGAAAGGGAAGCCATTGAAAAGGCAGTGAAGGAGATCATGAAGAGTGATAGAGCAGAAGCAATGAGAAACAGAGCCAAAGCACTGGCCGAAACAGCAAAAAAAGCTGTTGAAAAAGGAGGGTCTTCTTACTCTGATTTGGATGCTCTGATTGAAGAAATAAGCTTACATTCTCATTAGATCCATAGACATTTCATATTGTCGGTTGGTTCTTCAACTTCATGCATGTTTTGCTTTACTGTTAAATTGGAAGAGCCCTCCTTTCAGGGTTCATATATTAAAATAAATTTATATATATAAAAAATGTACCATGTCAACGTCCTTCGTTCAAAGAAAGTTAACTCAATCTACATTTAAACTCCCGTCTCCTAAATCAATAATGATATTCATGTTAATTGAATAAATTTTAATAAAAATCGTAACTAATTTTAACATTTTTTTTTGTTGAATTATGTCATCAAAAGAAAATAAATAATTTACTTAAATAAAATTTTCAATTATAATTTTACTTAAATAACCTATAATAATTAAATTAAAATTTAATGTTCTTGATAAAAATAATAATTAAGCATAAAATAATTTGATGCAAATTTTTAAAAGATAAAAGAGTCCTAATAATTAAAAATGTAGAAAATAATATTGATAGTTTGTTAATTGGATAAAAAGTAAAAAGTAAAAATCTTTGTACTTTTAAAAATTATTTTCTAATATTTTTTAATTTTATCATTTTAGTCCTAATTTTTTTAATCACTTTAATTCTTAACTTTTAAATTTTAATCAATTTGCTTTATTTCTCCTTTTATCTCATTCCAGACAGAGATAAATTTTTAAAAAAAATTATCAACATTTTTTAAAATTTGTTGAATTTACTAATAATTTTTATTAATTTGAGCAGAGTAAGATGGAGACTGACGAATGAAGGAATATATTCCTTTCTCGATCCTAGATTCTACAGGTCATCGCTTCAGTGTTAGTGGAAATTCATCACATAATAATTTCAATTTCAAACAACCCCAGAAATTTCCAGTTTCACCTATCACTTCTAATCTAAATTCAACTGTTTTTGAGTGTTTTTCAAGGGAAAATGAGAAGAGAAATTCATATGTTCTTCCTTCCATTCTTGGCTCATGGTCACCTCATCCCAGTAGTGGATATGGCTAAGATGTTTGCGAGTCGAGGAGTGAAGACAACTATAGTTACCACTCCAGTCAACGCTCTTCTCTTCTCGAACACAATCGCGAGAAGTAAGGAATCTGGTATCCACATCGGTGTCGAGCTTCTCAACTTCCCGGCTGTCGACATTGGGTTGCCTGAAGGGTGTGAAAATGTTGACTTGATCCCTACTTCCCAAGACGGAAATTTGGAAATGATTACCAAATTCTTCCAGGCCGCACTCATGCTTCAACAACCCTTTGAAAAGCTGCTACAAGAACGTAAACCAGATTGTTTGGTGGCTGATACGTTCTTCCGTTGGGCTACTGATGCTGCAAACAAATTCGGGATCCCCAGGTTGGTTTTTCATGGAGTTAGCTACTTTTCATTGTGTGCAGCGGAGTACATGAGTCTATACAAGCCATACAAGAAGGTTCAGTCCGATTCCCAACCTTTTGTGGTGCCTAACCTACCAGGCGATATCAAGTTAACAAGAAACCAAGTGCCGGATTACGTCAAACAAGATGCCGAAACTAATTCTACCAAGCTGTTGAAAGCAATCAAGGAAGCAGAGCTGAAAAGCTACGGCGTAGTTGTCAACAGTTTTCACGAGCTCGAGGCAACCTATGCTGATTACTACAGGAATGTATTGGGGAAAAAGTCTTGGCATGTCGGCCCAGTTTCGCACTGCAATGGGAAAAATATAGATAAAGTTGAGAGGGGAAACAAATCAGCCATTGATGAGCAGGAGTGTTTGGAGTGGCTTGAGTCAAAAGAACCCAATTCGGTTCTTTACATATGTTTTGGGAGTAGGACCAACTTTACATCTTCTCAATTAAAGGAGATCGCCATGGCCCTTGAAGCATCGGAGTTGCAGTTCATTTGGGTTGTGAGGAAGCAAAAGAACAATGAAGAAGAAGATGATTGGTTGCCAGAAGGGTTTGAGAGAGAATGGAAGGGAAGGGACTTCTAATAAGAGGATGGGCACCCCAAGTGTTGATTCTTGATCATGAAGCCGTTGGGGGATTTGTGACTCATTGTGGATGGAAATCAACCTTAGAAGGCGTGTGTGCTGGTGTGCCTATGGTTACTTGGCCAGCATTTGCTGAGCAGTTTTATAATGAAAAGTTGTTGACTCAAGTCTTAAATATTGGAGTAGCTGTGGGTGCTCAGAAATGGGTGAGACTGGTGGGAGAGTTTGTGGAAAGGGAAGCCATTGAAAAGGCAGTGAAGGAGATGATGAAGGGTGACAAGGCAGAAGAAATGAGAAACAGAGCCAAAGCACTGGCTGAAGCAGCAAAGAAAGCTGTTGAAAAAGGAGGGTCTTCTTACTCAGATTTGGATGCTCTAATTGAAGAAATAAGCTTGCGTTCTCATTAAATCCATGGACACTTCATACTGATAAGAAAGTTATACTGTAATTTTCATACCTGTCTTATACCTACAACCATTGCTTGCATCTTTAATTGACCCTATAATGTTTTGCATATGGATGGTGCAATTCCTCAGCAGCTAGCTTCATGTGTTCTTCCTTTCATTCATGGTCCCTGGCCACATGATACCAATCGTAAACATGGCTAAGCTGTAGCTTAAATAAATTATTTTTTTAGGAATTTTAAACATACAATCTTTCGGAACTGTAGCTTTTCGATTTGTCTTCGACTGAAAATTAAATATTATTGCTGATTTTGGCCCTGGCCTATTTCATTTATCAATAAATAAATAAATAAAGATTGTTGTCAATTAAAAAAAAAAAAGGTAAACTACACCGTTGGTCATCCAATTATTTCTGTATTTTTGTTTTGGTTACTAAATTTTAAAAATTTTCAATTTAGCCACTAATATTTGAATTCATTCCTGTTTTGGTCACTCATCAATAAATTGATAACCAAAATCCTTTTTTCTAACTGGTATAATAATACATTTAGTCCTTAATACTTACATATTCCATCAATTTAATCCTAATTTTAAATAATTTAATAAATTTAACTCTTCAAATTTACAAATTCTATCAATTTGATACTGAAACTTACTAACCAAAACTTTCAGCTTTTAAAATAAAGGTATTCCATGTAACACCCCAAACCCAGCCTAGACGTTATAGCTGAATCTAGTGACGTCACAAGGAATGAGTTTTGAAAACCGTGTTGACTTGGTAAACCATCATTATTTAAAATTTACTAAAACCGCAATTTAGTCAGTTTCTTTGCCGAACTTATTACAGCGGAAGCTAAAAGCAGTCGTGTTTTTAGGAAAACCGTTGTTTGCTTAAAAACCGTCGTTTTAAATAAAATAATTTTACCAAAGCAATCAAATTGTCAACAATCTAAAATAAACAGTTAGAAATCAAACAGTCCAGAAAGTCCCCAGAAATTACAACTCTCAAATAAGTCCAAAATTCAAAATAAATCAAAAGTACTAAGTATAACTGTTTTACGATATAGTGGTCACAACTGTGTCTCCGCCGCACCGATCCGCCTAAGTTTGTGGATTACCTGACAGAACAGACAAACAGATGTGAGTTTACGTAAACTCAATGTATAACCCTGCAGAATTAGATAAGCAAACATATAGAAACATCTTCGACAATCAGATACAGAATTGGGCTTTTGCCCATCCTAGATACAGTTACAGAAACAGATATATAGATCAGATAACAGATTCAGATATGCAAAGTCCTACCCCAATCCTTTACACACCAACTCCGACCATCCCATCATACCATGTGGGGTTAAAAACACTCATCCATCCCTATACACCACATTGTGTCGTTACGACACGTATCAGATATAGTGCAGCCAAGCTACCAGAATATAAGCGATGATCGCCATACAGAACACTTCCTCCACATATATATATAAAACTCACCCTAAAACAGATATAGATATCATATACAGAATTATTAGACTAAACATGCTCAACATGTTTTATACAAATAACAGATACACATACAACAGAATAATCAGGCATACATTAGTATCCTAATCAGATCAATCTAGCAGAATTTTATAGCGTACAGGTAGGGATTTAATTAGCCCTTGTTGTCCCTACGGTAGGTCCACAGTCGAACGAAACGAACCACGCGACCCTAGGGAATATTTCAGAATTATGGGCCCACATGCCCGTGTGGCCCACACGCCCAGATTGGCCTTGCCCGTGTGGCCCACACAGCTTAGCCCAAGAATCTACACCCCCGTGTGTCATGCCCGTGTAGCCCACACGCCCAAATTGGCCTAGCCCGTGTAGCCCACACGGCCACACTCAAGCCACCACACGGCTGTATCTTGCTCATGGCCATACCTACGTCGATCATATAGCCATGTCTCGCACACGGCCTTCCACAGAGGTGGCCACACGCCCCGTGTGGTGTCGACAATGTAGCTTTTTGGCTTTGACTGAAACCTCATTTTTTGTATTTCGGGTACACAGCTAGTATCGATTTGATGCAAAAACTATCTCAAGCCCTCCAAAACCTAAAAATCGACATTCTAGATCCCAGATTAGTAACACTTACAAAATATCAACCGAACTTAATTCACAATCGAAGCCTTACACTATTAATCAACGCACGCGAAAACTTACCGTTATCGAACAGACACCCCGATCATTTAAATCGCTGCTGAAGCCTCAGCCAATTCTTGTTCTTCCCTTAAACCAAAAGTGACGAGAACACCCCCTCATTAACCACTTAGCCAAAAAGCAATAAGAATCGATAGAACAAGACTTACCAAACAACGCAGCCAGAAATTGCACAAAAGGAATCGCTTTGAACAAAACCCGAAAAGGAAAGAAAAGAAAAAGCAATGGACAGGGAAAATGTGAGAATAGAAACGTCAAAACAGAAGGAATTTTAAGAAAAAGAAATAAAATAAAATAAAAATTAATTTGATATACCCCAACTTCCCACTAACTACACAATCTCAACCACTTCAGAATTTAAATTCAATCGAAACTCTATCAGTTAACCGAGTAAAAATAATATCCACTTTCACGCAAGGATTTGAACTCAGGACCTCTAACACACACCAATTCCCTTACCACTTGAACCAACAGACTCATTCTAATATAAATTAACAGAAAATTTAATATAAGCTCACCGAACAATGATAAGGCTTGGATCCAAAAATAACAAAATTGGCAAATGTACAACTTGAACCCAAGACCTTTCAAACACTCCTAGAACTATTAACCACTAAAGCAGATACACACTTGTATAAAAATTTACAAAAATCGAAATAAGAAAATTAGGGCGTTACATTCCACATCTATTAATTGTTTTATTTACGAGTTGAAATTATCCAATTCAGTATATATGTAACACCCCCTAACCCTTATCCATCGTCAAAACAAGGTTACGAGACATTACTGAAAAGTTCAGAACAAATACAGGAAATCACATAATTATTTAGCATACATATCACAATTTAACTATAACGTCCCTTTTAAGAGCCCTCGAGGCCCAAAACATATATAAATATACCTAAATCATATTCAATCATCAACCTAATAAACTAACCAATGTACATTCATAGATACTTTACCTGTATTATCTAAATCAATCTAATAGTATACCAATAACTAATTCTATATTCATACTTATTTGAACCAAAACATATCATTTGATAGCAATAATACATAATACATTAGTTCATATGTTTTTAAACATTATCATATTATAACATCATTTAAAACCATTTCTCAAAATGACATACACAAACAACCTACGTACATGCCATTTACCAAAAAGGAAATGTAATTCACCATTTTGAGTTCGGAATTGGCTTTGGATGCTGATTCAACGATCTGACTTTACCTAACCTACGCACGGAAACAAACTGTACGCTGAGTATAACTCAGTGGTATTTCTATAATCTGAATATTTATTAAACAAGAATTTATAATATTTATTTATATAATCACACATAAACAAAATCATTCAACAAATAGTCAATTCCATAAATGCATCATTCATAACACTTTCAATTCTCATATCATACTATTCCAATTTCATAATTGCTATTCAATAGCTTTTCTCAATAGGATACACCATTCAATTTCAAACCAATATCCATTTCATGAATCCTTGATTTATGCAATTTCATGCATTTCAATTGCATATTTCATTTCATTGTCCGTTCCAATTCATATTCAATATCATTCATTGTCAATCAATTGACCAAATCATTTGTTTACCCTTATTAACAAGACTTGGACTTTGACGGATACACGGATCCAACCAAAACACACCAGTACGGCACTCAGTGCCTCATCAGCCAAGCCAAAGTAAAATAGTACGGTACTCAGTACCTCATTGGAATTATCCGAAGTAATAATATGAACCTTACAGTGCCTCATCGACTCAAGGTCGAAGTATCCCTGAATACTTCCAATCCTATGGCATGCCAACTATACACGACTCAGCCTGATATAGTTAATGGGGTATTCAATTCACATTTCAGTTTTCAATCAATAAACATTTTAATTAATCACATAAATTCATAATTCAATACAATTCAATTCACTTTTCAATAAGAAATATTCAAATTCCACAATAATCACATATTCATATCTATTTCATCACATTCCCAATCGGTCCATTTTAATTGTAAAACACGATACAAATAATTCTCGCCTTAATTACTTACCATAATATTTAATCAAAATACAACAATTAATAATTAAATTCACTTTTCAATTTCAACCAATATTCATTCCAATTCAAATATTCACATATGTACATGAAATTAATTTCGTTCAATTCAATTCAATATCACAAAATCAATATCAATACTCACCTCAATGCACTTACCATACATATTAAGTAATAATTTAACAATTAATTATTAAATTCGGATTATAAAAATACAAACCATAATTTCTGAATCACTCCTCATCGACTCTCTTTTCCTTTCTTAGCCGAGGTCTCCGGCACAACATTAGCTACGGAAACTTAAAACAATTAAAAAATCATCAATACACACAATTTCACATTGAATATTTCAATTCATATTCAACTTTAACTCAAATTTCAATTTAATCCCTAAATTTAGACAAACTTTATTTTTCCAAAATAAATCTCACATTTTTATTCAATTCCCACTTTAGACTAATTTAAAATCTCTAATTTCACCATAAAACCTTAATTTTGAAATTATTTCAATTTAGTCCCTACTATTCAAAACTTATAATTTATTTACAATTCAATCCCTATTTCACTTCTAACTTGAAATTCTATCAATTTAACCCTTAATTCTTCAAATTGTTCAACATAAATAACATCTAAAAATCTACTATCTTTCAAATTTTCAACATAAATCAAATAGTATTTGTCTCTAGGATTCCAAAAACATCAAATTCTCAAGAAAATAAGCTAAATTGACTTACCAATTAAACCTTTGAACTTTAAACCCTAAATTTCCCTTTTCTTTCTTTTCTCCTTTCTTTCTTTTCTATTTCGTTTCACTCTCTGTTTCTTTTTCTATCTTTTGTGTCTTTTATTTTATTTGTTTTATGTTTAGTTATATTATTATATTATAATATATATTACTTAAATAATAAATAAATACAGATATATATTACAAATGTACATATGTATTTATTACATATTTACATTATTATTACCACACAACTCTCATAATTTAATTTAATTTATTTACTTTATTTTATTAATAAAATATTATAATAATATAATAATAAAATAATATTTACTTAAATTATAAGTAAATATATAATAATTACTAATATATGTATATTATTTATACAGATGGAAATTATTTTTACCACACACATGTCAATTTATGGTTTAATTTTTTATTTAGTCCCTTGAATTTTCTCTATTCTATAATTCAACTTTTACCCTATATTCAATTTAGTCCTTATACTCAATTACTCTTAATTTAAACAAATTCACCTATCCAAAACCTAATTAACCACACAACTAGCTTCGTAAATATTTTTAATAAATATTTATGAATATGTTTTTCGAAAACGGAGACCCGAAAATACACTTTCTGATACCCGTGACTATCAGGTCATTACAATATAACCCTTCTTGTCTATATTTTTGAGAAGTTAGTGTTAAAAATTATCTAAACACCATTAAAAATTATAGAAAATACAAAATTTTTAAATATAATATATAATAAAATTATATAAATAATTTAATATTTGTAAAAAAATATTTTTTTACTCTAACTAGCATAATTTTAGTTTTTAATTAAATTGGTAAATGATTTGATACTAAATTAGATTATTAGTGATACATGTTGCTTATTATATGTAATACCCTGAAAATTTTTACAGTAAGATATTATCATTGATATAGTAAAATAAGGAAATAAAGTGACAAAAAAGGAAATTTTGAGTTATGTCAATATTGAGAAGTATATTATGATATATTAATTCAAGAAAGGACTAAATTGTAAAAGTGAGAAAAGTTTTGTTGCACAAGAATAAATACTTAAAATTTGAGGAGTTAAAGTGTAAATATGAAAAAGTTAAAGGGCCAATAGTGTAAATATTTTAAGAGTGGAATGATCTAGAAACTAAGGAAAATGGATGGATTAGGACCAAATTGAATAGGTGAAGAACTATGAGGGACTAAATTGCAATTTTACCAAATTAAATGATGACTCAAGGATGGAATTTTAAAAGATAATAAAGGGAAAAATGGTCAATTGGAAGAGAGAGAAATCTAGAAAATAATGATGATGTTGATGATATTTTATGATTATTTAATTAGATATATATTATTTTAATAAGATATTTTATTATTTTATTATTATTTCATTATTATTTTATTATTAATTATTTAGTATAAAAGGAAGGAAAGATGAATAATTTTCATCATCTTTCCATGCATGCAACCAATGTTAAAAGAGAAGGAAAAGAAAGAAATTTTCTTTACAATTTGGTCCTTCCACCAAAAATTCACCATTTTCACCTAGAAATCAAAAGAATTTCCATAGCTACTAAGAGAGAGAAATGTTAAGGAGACCATGGGGAGTTAGAATATCAAGTTGGATTCAAGAGTAGAAGCTGGAGGAGAGAGAAAATTAAGTTAAAGATTAGTATCAATAGAACAAGGTAAGTACATTAAGATTTCAATATGTTTTTTAAGTTTGTTGTTATTGACAAAGCATGGAAATAATGTTATAGTAGAGTTTTCTTACATAAAGTCCTATGTTCTTGATATGTGAGTGAAGAGAAAATAAGAGAAAGTGATGAGAAATGGTGTAGAAGAAGAAAATAAGGGTGTTATAACATGGTAATTAATATCTTGTACCAAAACAGTTTTGGACAGCAGCAGTAGTCTAAGTTTGAGAAATCACCAAAATTTATAGAAATTGAATTAGAGGATGAATAAAATATGGAATTAACTATTATTGAGTCTAATTTCTTATAGAAGAAACGGTGTAAGCAATTGAATTGTAAATTATGAGATATAATGAGTTTTGTAAGACAAGGTCAGAATGAATTCGAGTTCCCCTATTCTGACTTTTTAAAATCATAAAAAATTGGATAAAAATAATTATGGACTTAAATTTATATTTTTAGAATCTTGAATGA
This sequence comes from Gossypium longicalyx, assembly GCA_025698465.1. NCBI lineage: Eukaryota > Viridiplantae > Streptophyta > Magnoliopsida > Malvales > Malvaceae > Gossypium > Gossypium longicalyx. The sequence continues at coordinate 91,333,089 of CM047007.1, read as the reverse complement.
GTCTATTTTTAATAGAAATAAACGGGAACATCATTCAAATTCTGTATGATGAGATAATTAATTTTTAGTGAAGAAGGGTCAGGACTGTCAGACAGTAGAACAGGGGTAAATTTAAAGAATAAAATGTACTTATTGGCTAAACTAAAAATTCTGAAAATTTTATGGTAAGAATATATATGAGTCTAGTTTCAGGTAAAATTAGCGGATCTTAATTTGGAGTTCTATAGCTCCAGATATAAATAATTTAGTGACTATGACACAGATGGACAGCTTGAATATTCATAAAAGTAAATAATAAAAATTATAGATAATATTACTTATAAGTGTGTTATATACATTAAGGATGTGGAATGGAGAGGAGGAGGAGGAAAATATGTATGAATATTCATCTAACATGGCTAATTTGCATGTTTTAGGCTCAGGGACTAAATTGAATAAAAGTAAAACTTTATGGGTAATTTTGTAAAAATGTCAAAAAATGACCAAATTGCATGAAACGAACTATTTTATTATTTAAATTACAAAATTGAATGAAATTATTAATTTAGTTCAAGATTGGGGAAAAACATGTTTTTAGGGATTAAATTGAAAAGTGTTGAAATTATGGAAAATTCTGATATTTTATAGAATTCATGGGTTGTTATCAATATGTATGAGAATAATAGCTGGAAATAAGGATTAAATTGCAAGAATTTTATTTTCTTGACCCTAAGGATGAAATCGTCATTAAATAAAAGTTTAGGGGCAAAATGGTAATTTTGCCTAGAGCATTAATTAAATGCATTAGAATATGAAATGAATGAAAATGATGATCAAATTTATTTATAAAGATCCAGACGACTCAAATAAGAGATTTGATCGTGGAAAAGAAAAGATATCGGATTAATAAAATTATAAACACAAACAACTAATGAGGTAAGCTCATGTAACTTGAATTATATTCTTAAATGCTTAAAGTGCATGTTTTTTATATGAATATGATTTGAATGTTCATTATATGAAAATTTATGAAACACTGATATATTGATAAAAAGGGGAAGAAATCCCGATTGAATGAAAGGAAAATTCGATGGATCTTTGAAAAGGAATTGACGATAAAAAGGATCTATCCCGGACGGGTGATCCTATCCTGATATAGCCCTTCCGAAGAATATGTGAAAAATGGATTTAGCCCGGATGGGTAATCCGAATTAGGGTCTGAATTTAGCCTGGACTGGTAATTGGATCCAATCTCATTAGAGTAATTGTCGTTGCTGCAGGATTTAGCTGGGTCGTAATCCCGACAATACTCTATGAGTTTATATTCTGAGGATTTAGTGCGACCGTAATCCCATTGTAAGGATGAGGTTTGCGGGAGTGTGCTTTCTGATATGAAATGTGTAAGACCATGGTTGAAAGATACCATGCAATGTAACATGAAATGAACAAGACCATGGTTGAAAGATACCATGGCAACCTGACAGAAAATGAGTAAGACTATGATTGAAAGACACTATGACATCATGTCGAAGATAAATAAGACCGTAGATGGGAGATGCTATGACATCAGTTGAACAATTGATATTCAGGTAATATGTATCAGATGATGAATGGTTATATGAAATGGTTCTATGAAATGTTTACAAGAATTGGTCATATGGAAATATATGTACAAAATAGATGAAAAAAATAATTAAAAAGATAGATAAATGAAATATGTGTAAGTACACTAACAAGTGTTGTTGTTGATGTTTAGACAAGTGCCAAACCATTGATTGAATGGTAATATATTTATTTATATGATGCATTGATTCGGTAAGTATTTAATTAAATTTTTTTTAGTGATTCGTAAATTCTAGTAATGCTCTGAAACCCTGTTTCGACGACGAATACGGGTTAGGGGTGTTACATTATAGATTTAAAAATTAAAAATAAATAGAACACATAATAATCTCTTAATCAATATATAAAACTAAAAAATCATTATCAATGTAACAAAAGGAAATTGAATTAATTCTTTCACTTTCTTTTTCTTATGAAAATTAAATGTTCATAATTTTTTCTTATATAATTATTAATTGAACAATTGGATTTTTCAAAGTCATATTTTTTAACTCTAGATTTAATTTTCAATTTCAAGAACCAACATCAATGGCTATTTCTATATACCTTAAAGGAAATATCATATGGTTAACAACAAGAGTTATAAAATATTATATTTAGAAGAAAACTAATGAAAAAAAATAAAGTTTCAAGATAAACTCATTGATATTAGGAATTGGTTTGAAAAATAGCTCATTAGTTGAGAGACTTTTTTTGTTGGGGTTTTATAAATTTATAAATGTGGAACGCCTCTGGTTTAAAAGCTAAAAGTTTGGGTTAGGAAGTTTGAGGATCAAATTGATAGAATTTGTCAATTTGAAGCTTTATATTTATTGAATTATTTAGAATTAAGATCTCATTGATAAAATTTGTCAATACGAAGGGTTAAATTTATTGAATTATTTAGAATTAAGATCAAATTGATAGAATATGCAAGTATTGAGTAATAAATGTGTTATTATATCAGTTAGAAAAAGCTTTTCCATTATCAATTTAATTGCGGGCTATCAAAATAGGAACGAATTCAAATGTTAGTGTCTAAATTCAAAAATTTTAAAGTTGGGTGATCAAAACAAAAACTCGAGTATAGTTGAGTGATCATTTGTATAGTTTACCCCATCAAAACAATGTTCGATACAAGTTCAAAATTAATTTCTCTAGTAAAAAATATTTTACAGTATAAAATGAATGAAAAAACTATGAAGAATCAAAGATACCTAACGAAAGAAATTTCTTTCACGTAGACATGCAAGTCAGTAACAATTATGAAAATAAAGTGTGAACAATGTACATGGTTCGACAAGTCAATAATGGTAGTCTTAATTGGAAGAGTTGGTTAAAGTTTAATAATAGCTGTAAGAATTGGTTGATTATTCATAAAATCCCTGGAAGATTGTTTTCTCTTATTTTGTGGCAGGTTTGACCTATTCAAAATGATACCATCTTTGATGGAAGATATTATAATGAGAAGAATAGTGTTAATACAAGAAATATTGTTGTGGCTAAAAGTAGAGAGCATTTTTTCTCTTCGAGCTTCAGTCAAAAGGATTCATGTAGGTGTATTGTGCAGGTTTTATGGCAGTCACCACTAATTGGGCGGTTCAAATTGAATACGAATTGATATTTGATAGGAAACCCGAGAAAGGTAAGATAAGGGTGTATTATTCTTGAACACGATAAGTGTATTGACGTAAAATTTTTGCTTTAGTCGCTAATTGAGGCGGTTTATTAAAAATTTGAAAATTAACTTTCGATTTTATTAAAAAAGGAGTCGCTACCGATTCTTTTTTCTAGGTGTGATCGGATACCTAATAAATCCTCTTTTCTAAAAGAAAATTTATTTTTTAAACAAAAAGAAGACCGAGTTTAGGTCTACGTCAAAAGCCAGAGAAAAATAGGGTTCGGAGTGTCACATGCATACGAGGAAGGTATTAGCACCCTCGCAACGCCCAAAATTAGTATCTCGTTAAACATGCATTGTCTTGATTTTAAAAAACGCGAGTTCAATGTAACATTTAATCGTGATCCGATCAAAACACGAGAAATTTCAAGTTTCGGTTTCTTTTGAGAAGGACGTTCCGTTTTTAACACGAGCCGATTGATATTCACCCAACATAGCGATGAAATCGACGACTTAATGTTAAATCGGTACGTTGCCTTACTTGTTGAAATTAATTTAAAAAACATGAATGAAAATATTTCTAGATAAAAAAATAAAAGTAAAAGAAAACTAATATTGATGTTGAAATAAGATGTGAACTAATATGCTAAATTCGGAACAGACAAATAATAATAAAAAGCTAAAAATATGTGAAGCAAATAATGTATAAAACATTAACAACGTATATGTGATAATAATAGTAATAATGCAAATATGAAATAGTAGTGAACATATATATATATATATATATATATATAAAACATATAATACTAGATTTTAAAAAAGTATATATACAATATATTTTAAAAATAGTAATAATATAAAATAACTAATAATAACGATATATAAATATATACATATATGTATTAAAATATATACGTAATAATAGGAATAGAAAGTATATACATATTATTAAAAATATGTACATAATATATACATATTAGAAATAATAATAATATTAAAAACAACTATTAATAATTACTACATAAATATACACATATATATTTAAAAATACATAATAATATTAAAAATACATACATGGTATATATATACATATAATATAGTTATTAAAAATACATACAATATATAGTATTAAGAATATACACAATATATAATATTAAGAAAAATAATAATAACAAAAAAAACTATTAATAATACTATATAATATATATACATATAAGTATTAAGTAAAAATAATACTAATGCTAATAAATAATAAATAATAAATATAATAATAATAGTAATAAAATATAATAGTATATATAATATTAAAATTAAAATAAAATAATGAGAAAAAGTGAAAAATAGGACAAAATTGAATTAAAAATGAAGTTTTGGGGCGAATTTTGAAATAGAACAAAAGAAAAGGGGGTTATTTGAACATGCGCAAAACATAGGGGGACCGAAAAAGCAATTTACCCAAACCCTTAAAACGACGTCACGGGGGACCAAATCGCAAAGCACGATAAATTTCAGGGCCAAAAAAACAAAAAAAAACTTAATTGCATAATAGAAAAAAAAGCAGAGGGGCTAAATGCACAAATAGCCCCTCTAATGAAAACACGCGGATCCTGATGTTGGAGCGGGTCAGGTCGCTGGTCGGCCATGGGTTAAGGCTCAAAACGACGTTGTTTTGGTGTTTAAAAGGCCTGCCCAAAACGACGTCATTTTGGAGGTCTATTTAAGGCCAAAATTTTTTTAAAAAAATCACTTTCTCATTTGTTTTTTAAAAAAAACTCAGCTTTCTCTCCTTTTTTTTCTGCAGGTATATGCTCCGGCGAGGACTCCGGCCGGTTGCCGCCGCCGATCGTCGCCGGTCCGCCAAAGGTAAAATTTTTTATTTTTTTTACTATATTTTTATATGTCTATATATATGCTATATTTTAAAAAGAAAAGTAAATATATATATATATGTATGTATTCGAAAAAAAATGAAGAGAAAAGTAAACTAAAAAACCTTTGCTCAATGAATTTGTTCTTGATTTGCTTGTTTGCTGTTTGTCTTTAGTATTTAGATAATATTTTGCTTTCAAATCTAATGCTTCTTTTTTTTTGTATCCAATATTTCTGAATTTTTTTTAAAAACATTCTTGGCTTGGCTTTTTAAAGCCATTTTACATGCTTTTGTTTATTATTTACTGTCTTTTCTTTATCTAACTTGCAGGTGCAAGTGACGGTGGCAGGTGACTGACAAGCGGTGGAACAGGTGGAGGCAGTGGGCAGGTGTGCTGGTGGCAGGCAGTAGGGGCGGCACACCTAGGGGGCTAGGGTTTCTTGGAAAAGTTTAGGATAGTGGGTTAGGGTTTGTAATTGGGTTGATTAATTTTTGGGGTAATTAAGTTCTGGGTACTTGATTTATATTTGGGCCAAAATTGTGCCTCAACAATAAGAAATGGATTAGGGGTTCAATTAGGAATATCCCAAAACCAACTAGTGTGAATGCAGAACTATGAGGACTTCAAGATGACCTATTTCTTGTTAAATCTCTTAATATTGATTGCTTGGAAGTTAAACTCGGCATTACTAGTGTTAGTTAGTTTTGCCCGTATTGTTTCTATTAATAGCCATTTGCTCTCTAATTTGATCTTGGAGTACAAACTGCTCTTCAATGGGTTCCAACAATGGACCATGAAACATGTTTTTAGAGAAGGGGAATTGATGTGTCGATGCTTTGGCAAGGATATGGAGTAATTATTTAGACCCTTTGGTTTTTTTTTTTTATTATAAATTCTGAGTTTCATGTTATATGATTTTATCTCCTTGATTGTATTAAACTAAGATTATTTGATGTTATATAGTGGATTACTATTTGATTGTTGATTGCTATAAGTCAGTTGATATTTAAGCAATTGTAAGTTAATTAATCAGTTAGTGTATTATTAGAGATAAAGTATCATAAACTTAAAAACTAGACGGGTCAGGTCGAGCTCGGGTCTTGAATGTTTGAGCCTGAGTGTGACTTATATTTTAAATGGGTCTAATTTTTTTTTGTCTAAATTCATTTTTCGAATTTAATTTTTTTACTCAAACTAAGCATTTGAGCCTAGATGAGTAGCTCGACCCATGAATAGGTCTAAGCTCGACTTCAAAAAAGTTACAAAATCACTTAAATGTTCAAAAATTTTTATTTAAATTATTAGAAAAATATTTTGGGTTTTTTTACCCTCAAATGAATTAACTTAAATTTTTTTAAGGAGTTCTTAATCAAGTAGTAGATTATATTTTTTTTCATAAAATTGAAAATCTAAAAATACTATAAAGTTCAAATAGATGCATTTAATAAATATTTTGCAATTGAATATATTAAAAAAACTCATCTCACCTAAAACCCTATTTTTCAAAAACGTGACAAGTCCCGAATGGATCAAAACTCTATTTTTTTCACCGCTAGTCAAAACCGATGTTGATCTCAACAAAGCTTTAACCCTAAATTTTGAAATATGAATACAAAGTGAAAATTGGGATAATTTCTTAAGTGATCCAAGGGTGCATAAGGGCCGTATGTGTCCACCATGCAACATTGTTTTTAATGAAGCTCATTTTTTTTAAACAAACAATGGTTTATTGTAATATAGAATTAGGATCATCAATAAGCAAAAGGTTTACATTATTTTTTTTTTAAGTCTCACAATAAAATAAAATTATGAGAATTTAAGTCGAATATAATCAGTTCTTTTCTAATAAAAAAAAAGTAGTAATAGAAATTAACTACATCAACATAATTCTATCGAGAAATTTTTATAATTTCAAATTCTCAAAAATCAACCAACAACAATATCAAAAGAGATTAAAAAGAGCTAACTAACATGCTATTGTTTTGTTGTAATTAACAATCATCATTTTAATTGGACATGCAATTTTATAGAGGGGATTGAAAATCACAACCACCAAAGTTAACTTACAATCTCTTCATCTTTGATTACCCCTATATATTTACATTCACCAATTCAACATCTGTGGTTGAAGGAGGTTTAAGGTTATTAGTGTTTTTTTTTAAGGTTTGATTCACGATTTCACTATACCTGTTTTCTCACTTAATATTTCAAACTTTTTTTTATCTCAATTTATTACTTAAAAGTATATTTACTTCTCAATTTTGTACCTAAAATATGCTTATGTTATATTTTTAATTTATTTTTTTGTCAGATCTTAAAAAAGATTATAACCAATCACAAAGTATCATACGGTATCTTTATGTAAAAAATATAAAAATATATATATATATATATAAAATATTCATAAAATCTAGAAAAATATAAAATAAAAAAATTATAAAAAATTACAAAAGATTTTAGTTGAAATTAATAATATTATTACAATAAATGTAAAAAATTTTAAAAAAAAAGGTTAAAAATATTTTTTATAAAATTATAAAATTATAAAAAGGTATTTAGATTTCAAATTTTTTTTTTTGCAATGATTTAAAATTTAAATATATATTTTAAAATTTTTATAACATTTTTAACCTTTATATTTATTTTCACTTATTTTTGAATTTAACAAGGCAAGTGTCTATGAGTTGGAATTGTGACATGAAAAATTTTGCAATGCACATTACAAAGGACTTCAAAGATTGATCCAGTTGGAGGCTGTCAAGGGTACCCTAAACTGAATGGTGATGTCCCTAAAGTCTACAGCAATTGCTTGAATGGTAAGCAACATAGAGAAAACATTAGAGAGTCTGTTTGTAACACCCCTTTACCTGTCCTAACAATGGCAGAGTTAGAAAAAAAATTTTGGGGGGCAAAATTAAATTGTATATTTTTAATATAGTAAAAATGCAATTTCACTATTTTAATTGTCTATATTTTTATAATTTTTAAAAGATTAAATCAAAATTTTATTATTTTTAGGGAGGGGCCAAAGTGCAATTTTACCATTACTAATTTAAAATTTTATAAATTATAAAGAGCTTAAATAGAAAATTTTCCATTTTAGGGGGCCTGGCCCCCAGCCAGCCCTTCTTGGCTCCGCCACTGTGTCCCGACATACTGTATGAATGAAAGGTGTTACCAGAGCGCTAACATGGCAAATACCTTTGATTTATTCAAGAAATTTTAAACTTGAAAATATTTTTGTAAAATTTCAAAAAATATTTAAATTATATCCAAAATTAGTTTTATACTCGTTGAAAAATCTTATAGTGTGCATTTGAAAGGAAAATTTTAATTAATTTGCAAAATATGAGAATATTACTTAGTTTGTTAAATGTTACTCAAATCTTTAAAGGATTTTTAAGAAATTAAATAATATCATCGTCAAGTTACCGCTCAAGCGACCAAAGCTCTTGCCTAAGTGATACTGAAGTTAATGGGTTTTTTTGGCTAATGAGTCGCCTAGGTGGCATAATCCACCACCTAGGCAATAGTAACTAAAAGTGTTTTTTCGACAAGGAGCCACATAGGCGACACAAGCTGCCACTTAGGCAGTACTATAACTATTCACAATTTTACACATTCATAAATTTTAACTACTTTCTAAAGCCTTCAACCTCTAAATCATAACCCAATTTCAAGTACTATTTGACATATGAAACAAGCATTATACACGTTGATGCCCTAAGTACATGCCACAATAAAAATTTCATACTCTTGTAGTCTTGACAGTAGTGTGATGCTTCCAAAAGAGAGAGGCGACTTCAATGGTCTGAGAGTGCAATCTACGTGCAAAAATAACAACGCATAAACATATATATATGATTAGTAAGTTCAAATGAAAAATACTTTTCTTACCTTGGCTCACAAAGGCCTTTCCAACTAAATGCTCAACAAACATATAACTAATTCATACATAGAACATAACAAGATAAGTAACATTAGATTAACTAATAATTTAAAGCAAATGACATATATTATTGCCACTATTAAATCATTCACACATTAGTTAAATTTCATTTTTTTGCTTATCAACAAGTATTGAAATTATGCTCACTATAATCCCAGTAAAATAGGACTTAAACACTATGGGTTCCATACACACCAATAAACTAAGAATATAAGGCCCAAAGGCAACATAACTCTAGTATAACGTATAAACCCAATGGTTGGCTACAAATGCTCAACCAAGGTATAATTACATAATTCCAAAACATATTACACAACCCTAAACCCCATATAACATCATTACGGAACTTCAATGCAATTTATGCACATAAAACCCTAATTGGCAGGCCAACTGTATCATAATCATTCTACCAAGTTTATATAAGCGTAAAGACAATTTAACATGAATTTCACATTTCTTTTCTTAATTCACAATGCAAATGAAAATCCCACCTATTCATTTCCATATTAACATGGGGCCTTTCGGATCATTATAACACATATCTCGTTTAAATGTTCATCTTATCTTTTCCAACCTAATTCCATGAGATTTAATGCACTAATCATACCATTTCATTATCATGAGCCATTCTTACATCTCTTAATAATCTCATTATCACGAGCCATTCTTACATCTCTTAATTCAATTATACTCATCATATATACATCAAAAGGGATAATCAATATTATATCATCATGCATATAATACCTTCAACTTATTCCTTAGCTTATATGACACAACCACATTAAATACACATAAGCAAAAAAAATATATGTATAGTAAGTTTCGTATGAACTTATCTTTCTAACAATAAAATGATGAAGTGGTACTTCCAAAGTGTAACACTCCACAGCCGCCCCCATCGTAGAAATTGAGTTACAAAATGTTACAGTACAAAACAGAACAGTTATAAACAATTTAATAGTAAAACTTTAATTACTCTAATCATTTCAATCATGTAATGTCATTTAAAACTTTTCGCAAGTCTTATATGAGCTTATGTGAGCTCTAGAGAAGACCTGGGAACAAAGAGGGATCAAAGCGCATCATTTTCAAAAGTTAAAGGCAAGTATGAAAAATAGGGCTCACACAGTCGTATGCTTAGGCCGTGTAACTATCAGGAACCGTGTAGACCAAAATGCTAACATTTTACAAATTGCACACAATCGTGCCTCCGACCCGTGTGGTACCAAATAGATCATAAAGTGCTTGTTTAGGTAACTTCAAAACATATTTTGCCAATTAAAGGTAATGTCATTAGAACCTCGCCAAATTTTGACAAAAAATATTAAATTAACCCAAATAAAATACATGACTTTGAAAAAAGAGGTTTTAAAACACAAAGATTTCAAGAAATTTAAACCAAAACTCACCTTAATCGTTAAAATTTACAATCAAAATGCACTTCCCTTTCCTTAAGGTTAGCTTTTTCCTAACGTCAATAATCACCGTATAAAAAAATTGTAAGTGATTCTATCTATTCTTTTATAAAAACTTCATAAAAAACTACACACAAAGTTGGATTCGATAATAATAATAAAAAAAGCTAATAGACCACAAAATTACTAGGCTTTTATAATAATAGTCATTTAAAATTTGTGGGTTTTACAGTTAAAATATAGACTTAATTTAGGGATGGCAAAACTCAAATCGTTCCATGGATTCCAAATTAATTCACTTCGAATGGAGTAGATTTTTTTGTTTGAAAAGTGGATATGGAATGGGACGGGTGGGATTTTTCTTTTGGATAGTAATTATGAAACGATTATAGTAATTGCTTGCCCCGCTCCAATCCGCTCCACTATATACATTTATCATTTTATCATTTTATATATAAACTATTAAAAGGGTAAAAATATAATAATGTAATATAGAAAAAAATCACATATTTTATGTTTAAATATTTTTTAAAGAATCATGTTTAAATATTTACTTGACTTTAAAAAGATTGAAAAAATTAAAGATAAGTAGCAACAATTAAATTGAAATGGAGCGGGGTGGGGTGGGGTAGAGATAGATGATTAAACATTCATGGAGGTGGTAGTAGATTTTAAAATTATACATTCATAGTAGAATGAGATTGGTGGTCGGATAAAGTATGTCATTTATAGAACAATAGTGAACTTAAACCCCATTACCATCCCTAACTTATTCACCATGCCTCAACAAACAAACACTAAGGTCCAATCGATTCTAATTATCATTATGACTGACTTTGTTATTCTTGAGTCAATGAGGATGATTTTTTATCGAATCTGTTAGTGGAATTTCAATGAATAGAACCACGAGAATGGGTGGAAGTAAACTTTATGTTACTTGCATAGGGTGGATTTGGATGAGCGGTGCATTTATCTGCGGTTAGTATAAAAATAGTGATGGCGGTGAGAATAGATATTGTAGTGTGAGATAAAAAGTAAATTAAACGCACTGCACTATATCTCACCGTCCATCCAAATCCACCTTAAATGAGAGTTGTATTGATAACGTGTGTTGTTTTATTGTAGGGAGAGTGTGAAAGTGTAATAATTTTCTTTTGGAGAGTTATTTTTTTGACATATTTTAGGTTTTAATGGCACTTTTCAGTGAGTAATTTTATACAAATCGAGGTGTTATATTAAATTTTCTCATTGTTTTCTTTTGTTTAAATGACTTAAATTAAAATAAAAAATATACATAACTATAAAAAGATAATGATTGGAATTTATATCATTATTGAAAGATGTAATGAAGAATTTGTATAAGTTTATATAGAGAATTGAAAGTAATTATTTTATCAGTGAAGAACTGATGTGAGAGTGCATTATTAAATGTATTTTTTGGTTAAGAGTCTTAAAATTTTCAATGGAAAAATTAGAGGGAGATGTTTAGATATTAAGTTTAAAAGTGAGAAGTTTAAACTTGTAAGTGTCAGTTGTATAATGTGCTAAGATAATGAATATTCTTTTTGGATAAGACCTCGTATATTTAGGTAGATTAAACTGTACAAACATCTCTTATCTTATTTACTTTTTTGCATTTTATATTTCTTGTGTTAAAAGTAATTGGAACTAGTCTTTTTTACATTCAAATATCATTTCGGATCCAACCAATTCAAACTCAAAAAACTGAAAAGTAAAAAAAAAAAAAAAAAAAAAATCTCAACCAAAAATCATTTTAACCAAGGAAAGAACAAAACTTTCCTTGCAAATTGTCAATCATGGAAAAGCATTTTTTATTAAAATTATTTTTTATCCCCTTAATAAAATTTTCACTTTACATTATCATATTTAAAATAAACATTTTATAAACATTATTAAATTTTTAAAAGAAGAACACTTTTTCATAATATTTTTAAAGGTTTTATCTTGGTACAAATAGGTCTTGGTACAAATATCCTATGTCTCCTCAATTCGTCAAACCTGCTTAAGAGCTTTCCCGAAAAATCTATGGGCAACTGAAAGACTCCGGCGGAGGCAAATTTAACCATTTATTCTTCAAACAACACTAGCGTTAACCATGTGTGTGGATGCTAGTAATTGGTTCTTTGATATGGATTATCCTTGAGATATCCATAATGCTGTAATCTCTGATGCTATTTGACTGAATTTATCTTAACCCTTGTGGTCGTTCTTTATTAAAAAAAAAAAAAAAACACTAGCGTTAACCGCTAGTCAAAGTGATGTTAGTGTAGAAAAAGACTTGACTCACTCGCTTCAGCCCCATTTTTACACTATCACGTAACTTCAACGCATGTTCGGTGTTCCTCGTTCCGTGTTCAAATTGGATTTTATCAATGTTCTACTTTTCTCCTAATGCTTTTATCGACTATTACGAGTTTCGAGATAAGGTGATGACGAATGCAACGACGTATGTTGTTTACTAGAAATTTACTGAATTTCCTTCATAGGATTAGTATATTCCTTTCTCGGTCATATATATCAGCATGTCGTCGATTCAGTATCAGCTGAAATCCATCATAAATTTTCAAACAATCCCAGAATATTTCACTTTTTAGTCCAACTCTAAACAGTAGCGTTTTTTTTCCGGGAAAAATGGGAAGAGAAATTCACATGTTTTTCCTTCCATTCTTGGCTCATGGTCACCTCATCCCAACTGTGGATATGGCCAAGCTGTTTGCTAGTCGAGGGGTGAAGACAACTATAGTCACCACTCCAGTCAACGCTTCTTTCTTCTCCAACACAATCGAGAGAAGCAAGGAATCGGGTATCCATATCGGTGTTGAGCTTATCAAGTTTCCGGCTGTCGACGTTGGGTTGCCTGAAGGGTGTGAAAGTACAGATTTGATCCCTAATCTCCTAGATTTTGAACTGATGTCCAAGTTCTGGAGGGCCGTGTTCCTGCTTCAAGAACCGTTCGAAAAGCTGTTACAAGAATGTAAACCAGATTGCATGGTGGTTGATATGTTCTTCCCTTGGGCTACTGATGCTGCAAACAAGTTCGGAATTCCCAGGTTGGTGTTTCATGGAACTAGCTACTTTTCATTGTGTGCAACGGAGTGCATAAGACTATACGAGCCACACAAGAAAGTCCAGTCCGATTCCGAACCTTTTGTGGTGCCTAACCTTCCCGGCGATATCGAGTTCACGAAAAACCAGCTGCCAGATTCCGTCAAACAAGAAAATGAAAATGAATTTAGCAAGATGGTGAAAGCAGCCAGGGAGGCAGAGTTGAAAAGCTACGGCGTAGTTGTCAACAGTTTTTACGAGCTCGAGGGAACCTATGCTGATTACTATAGGAATGTGTTGGGTAAAAAGGCATGGCATGTCGGCCCTGTTTCGCTCTGCAATAGGACAACTATAGATAAACTAGAGAGGGGGAAGAAATCAACCATTGATGAACACGAGTGCTTGAAGTGGCTTGACTCGAAAGAATCCAATTCGGTTCTTTACATATGTTTTGGGAGTATGGCCAACTTCACCTCTGCTCAGTTAAAGGAGATCGCCATGGCCCTTGAAGTATCAGAGGTGCAATTCATTTGGGTTGTGAGGAAGCCAAAGAACAATGAAGAAGATGAAGATTGGTTGCCAGAAGGGTTTGAGAAGAGAATGGAAGGGAAGGGACTTATAATACGAGGATGGGCACCCCAAGTTTTGATTCTTGATCATGAAGCAGTGGGAGGATTTGTGACTCATTGTGGATGGAATTCAACCTTGGAAGGCGTGTGTGCTGGTGTGCCTATGGTCACTTGGCCAACATTTGCAGAGCAGTTCTACAATGAAAAGTTGGTGACTCAAGTCTTGAAGATTGGAGTGGCCGTTGGTATTCAGAAATGGGTGAGACTGGAGGGAGATTTTGTGGAAAGGGAAGCCATTGAAAAGGCAGTGAAGGAGATCATGAAGAGCGATAGAGCAGAAGCAATGAGAAACAGAGCCAAAGCACTGGCCGAAGCAGCAAAAAAAGCTGTTGAAAAAGGAGGGTCTTCTTACTCTGACTTGGATGCTCTGATTGAAGAAATAAGCTTACATTCTCATTAAATCCATAGACATTTCATATTCTCGGTTGGTTCTTCAACTTCTTGCATGTTTTGCTTTATTGTTAAATTGGAAAAGCCCTCCTTTCAGGGTTCATATATTAAAATAACTTTATATACATAAAAAAAAATGTACCATGTCAACATCCTTTGTCCAAAGAAAGTTAACTCTCTCTCTATATATATATATTTATAGTACTGATATCAATGTTAATTAAATAAATTTTAGTAAAAGTCGGTAACTAATTTTAGCATTCTTTTCATTGAATTATGTCATCAAAAATAAATAAATAATTTACTTAAATAAAATTTTCAATTATAATTTTACTTAAATAACCTATAATAATTAAATTAAATTAAAATTTAATGTTCTTGATAAAAATAATAATTAAGCATAAAATAATTTGATGCAAATTTTTAAAAGATAAGAGAGTCCTAATAATTAAAAATGTAGAAAATAATATTGATAGTTTGTTAATTGGATAAAAATTAAAAAGTAAGAATCTTTGTACTTTTAAAAAATATTTTCTAATATTATCATTTTAGTCCTAATTTTTTTTTATCACTTTCACCCTTAACTTTTAAATTTTAATCAATTTACTTTATTTCTCTATATCTTATTCCAGACAGAGATAATTTTTTTTAAAAAATTATCAACATTTTTTAAAATTTGTTGAATTTACTAATAATTTTTATTAATTTGAGCAGAGTAAGATGGAGACTGACGAATGAAGGAATATATTCCTTTCTCGATCCTAGATTCTACAGGTCATCGCTTCAGTGTTAGTGGAAATTCATCACATAATAATTTCAATTTCAAACAACCCCAGAAATTTCCAGTTTCACCTATCACTTCTAATCTAAATTCAACTGTTTTTGAGTGTTTTTCAAGGGAAAATGAGAAGAGAAATTCATATGTTCTTCCTTCCATTCTTGGCTCATGGTCACCTCATCCCAGTAGTGGATATGGCTAAGATGTTTGCGAGTCGAGGAGTGAAGACAACTATAGTTACCACTCCAGTCAACGCTCTTCTCTTCTCCAACACAATCGCGAGAAGCAAGGAATCTGGTATCCACATCGGTGTCGAGCTTCTCAACTTCCCGGCTGTCGACTTTGGGTTGCCTGAAGGGTGTGAAAATGTTGACTTGATCCCTACTTCCCAAGACGGAAATTTGGAAATGATTACCAAATTCTTCCAGGCCGCACTCATGCTTCAACAACCCTTTGAAAAGCTGCTACAAGAACGTAAACCAGATTGTTTGGTGGCTGATACGTTCTTCCATTGGGCTACTGATGCTGCAAACAAATTCGGGATCCCCAGGTTGGTTTTTCATGGAATTAGCTACTTTTCATTGTGTGCATCGGAGTGCATGAGTCTATACAAGCCATACAAGAAGGTTCAGTCCGATTCCCAACCTTTTGTGGTGCCTAACCTACCAGGCGATATCAAGTTAACAAGAAACCAAGTGCCGGATTACGTCAAACAAGATGCTGAAACTAATTCTACCAAGCTGTGGAAAGCAATCAAGGAAGCAGAGCTGAAAAGCTACGGCGTAGTTGTCAACAGTTTTTACGAGCTGGAGGCAACCTATGCTGATTACTACAGGGATGTATTGGGGAAAAAGTCTTGGCACGTCGGCCCAGTTTCGCTCTGCAATGGGAAAAATATAGATAAAGTTGAGAGGGGAAACAAATCAGCCATTGATGAGCAGGAGTGTTTGGAGTGGCTTGACTCAAAAGAACCCAATTCGGTTCTTTACATATGTTTTGGGAGTAGGACCAACTTTACATCTTCTCAATTAAAGGAGATCGCCATGGCCCTTGAAGCATCGGAGTTGCAGTTCGTTTGGGTTGTGAGGAAGCAAAAGACCAATGAAGAAGAGGATGATTGGTTGCCAGAAGGGTTTGAGAAGAGAATGGAAGGGAAGGGACTTATAATAAGAGGATGGGCACCCCAAGTGTTGATTCTTGATCATGAAGCCGTTGGGGGATTTGTGACTCATTGTGGATGGAATTCAACCTTAGAAGGCGTGTGTGCTGGTGTGCCTATGGTTACTTGGCCAGCATTTGCTGAGCAGTTTTATAATGAAAAGTTGTTGACTCAAGTCTTGAATATTGGAGTAGCTGTGGGTGCTCAGAAATGGGTGAGACTGATGGGAGAGTTTGTGGAAAGGGAAGCCATTGAAAAGGCAGTGAAGGAGATGATGAAGGGTGACAAGGCAGAAGAAATGAGAACCAGAGCCAAAGCACTGGCTGAAGCAGCAAAGAAAGCTGTTGAAAAAGGAGGGTCTTCTTACTCAGATTTGGATGCTCTAATTGAAGAAATAAGCTTGCGTTCTCATTAAATCCATGGACACTTCATATTGATAAGAAAGTTATACTTTAATTTTCATACCTGTCTTATACCTTCAATCATTGCTTGCATCTTCAATTGACCCTTTAATGTTTTGCATATGGATGGTGAAATTGCTTAGCAGTTAGCTTCATGTGTTCTTCCTTCCATTCATGGTCCCTGCCCACATGATGCCAATCGTAAACATGGCTAAGCTGTAGCTTAAATAAATTATTTTTTTAGTAATTTTAAACATAAAAGCTTTTGGAACTGTAGCTTTTCGATTTTTCTTCGACTGAAAATTAAATATTGTTGCTGATTTTGGCCCTGGCCTCTTTCATTTATCAATAAATAAATAAAGATTGTTGCCAGTTAAAAACGATAAACTACATCGATGGTCATCCTACTATACCATTATTTCTGTTTTGGTTATTAAACTTTAAAAATTTTTAATTTAGCCACTAGCGTTTGAATTCATTCCTATTTTGTTTACTCATCAAGAAATTGATAATGGAAAGCCCTTTTTTAACTGGTGTAATAACATATTTAGTCCTCAATACTTACATATTTTATCAATTTGATCTTAAATTTAAATAATTTAATAAATTTAACCTTTCAAATTTACAAATTCTATCAATTTAATACTCAAACTTACTAACTAAAGATTTCAGCTTTTAAAACAAAGGTATTCCACATCTGATAATTGTTTTATTTACGGGTTGAAATTATCCAATTCGGTATATAACCATTCTTGTTTATATTCTTGAGAAGTTAGTGTTAAAAACTATCTAAACACCATTAAAAATAATAGAAAATATAAAATTTTGAAATATAATATATAATAAAAGTATATAAATAATTTAAATTGTAAAAAATATTTTTTTAATATTTTTTTACTCTAACTAGCATAATTTTAATTTTTAATTAAATTGGTAAATAATTTGATACTAGATCAGATTATTAGTGATACATATTGTTTATTATAGATTTAAAAATTAAAAATAAATAGAACACATAATAATCTCTTAATCAATATATAAAACTAAAAAATCATTATCAATGCAACAAAAGAAAATTCAATTAATTCTTTCACTTTCTTTTTCTTATGAAACTTAAATGATCATATTTTTTTTTCTTATATAATTATTAATTGAACAATTGGATTTTTCAAAGTCATATTTTTAACTCTAGATTTAATTTCCAATTTCAAGGACCAACTTCGAGGACTATTTCTATGTACCTTAAAGGAAATGTCATATGGTTAACAACAAGAGTTATAAAATATTATATTTAGAAGAAAATTAATGAAAAAAAAAAGAAATAAAGTTTCAAGATAAACTCATTGGTATTAGGAATTGGTTCGAAAAATGGCTCATTAGTTTAGAGATTTTTTTTTTGGGGGGGGGGTTTACAAATTTATAAATGTGGAATGCCTCTGGTTTAAAAGCTAAAAGTTTGGGTTAGGAAGTTTGAGGATCAAATTAATAGAATTTGTCAATTTGAAGCTTTATATTTATTAAATTATTTAGAGTTAGGATCTCATTGATAAATTTGTCAGTGTGAAGTGTTAAATTTATTGAATTATTTAGAATTAAGATCAAATTGATAGAATATGCAAGTACTGAGTAATAAATGTGTTATTATATCAGTTAGAAAAAAGCTTTCCATTATCAATTTAATTACGGGCGATCAAAAAAGGAACGAATTCAAACGTTAATACCTAAATTTAAAAATTTTAAAATTAAGTGACCAAAACAAGAATGCGGGTATAATTTACCCCGTCAAAACAATGTTCGATACAAGTTCAAAATTAGTTCCTCTAATAAAAAATATTTTACAATATAAAATGAATGAAAAAACTATAAAGAATCAAAGATACCTAACGAAAGAAAGTTCTTTCACGTAGACATGCAAGTCAATAACAATTATGAAAATAAAGTGTGGACAATGTATTCATTTAAGCTTGATTTATTTACAATAGTATATATCTATAACATATATGTTCTTTTAACTTTATCTTTTTTTCTTTATTTTTCATTCTTTTCTGCTTCTCTCTCTATTTTCCTCCTTCCTCCATCTTTTTTAACGTAAAAAAAAAAATTTAAATTTCTCAAAATGAAAAAAAAAATATAGAGACCAATTGTATAATTTAACCTAAAATTTTCGTTTGAAATGTTGATTTAACATGCCATGTCAACTTAACGTTATATCGTTAATGGCAATTAACACTCAGTGACTAAAATGTTACAATACGATAACGTAAGTAACTAAAACGTAACATTTCAAATATAAGTGACTAAAATGTAATCTGAGAGAAATAAAAGTGACTATTTTGATAGTTTACCCAATAATAATAATAAACCCTCTCTTTTTTTTTTCTCTTTCTTAATGTATGGACTTTATACAATGTTAATATTGGAAGTCAAGTGTACAAGAGTATTCAAACATTACAAATCAGGACATGGGATGTAAAATTGAAATTTGCCCTTTTTTCAATTCAAAATTTTCTTTCATTTCTTTTTTTTTTTATTGGTGAGGTGATGTTATAGAGGTCATATATTAAAATATCAGCATAGTTTTATAAATATATATATATTTTCTATCACAGTTTTGATATATTAAAATGAAAACCTACTTTGATTCTCAAAGCCAATTAATTGAAATCAATTTTGTCCCTCTTGTCACAGGAGTCATAAAGTCTGCAAATACCAATTAGACTGAGTCAAATGAACCAAACGTCAAGATTAAAATATTCTTCAAAGTGATAAGATCTATACTCTTTAACTCCTAGTTTAAGTATGAATTTCCAAATATTCAAAGGCTGACATTTCTTGCTGATATTGTAAAAGAACAACTGCACTTGGAAATTACTGAGAAGCAGCTATGATGAATCTGACAGATTAAAAGATTAATTATATCTATTTTTCTCATCATGTAAGTGTTTATAAGTAAGGAGTCTAGGTTATGAAAATTTTCTATTAAATGAGCTTTTCATGTTTTCTCCCTCAAACCAGCCTCCTAATTATTCCCACAAGGCCAAATGGACTCAAAACCAGATGCCCTTCATATCTTGTTCTTTCCACACCTGGCTCATGGACATATGATCCCAACTATAGATATGGCTAGAGTTTTTGCAAGGCAAGGTGTGAAAGCCACCATTCTCACAACTCATCTTAATGCCTCTTTCTTCTCTAAAGTGATTGAAAGAGATAGAGAGTTGGGATTTGAGATTGATATTGTGATGATAAAATTCCCTTCCGTGGAGGCTGGCCTGCCTGAGGGGATTGAGAATATAAGTTCCATCACTTCACAAGAAATGGGTTATAAACTCTTCAAGGCTGTTAGCTTGCTTCAACAACCCCTTAAACAAGTACTCGAAGACTGCCACCCCAATTGCCTGATTGCAGATGGAATGTTTCCATGGGCTACGGAAGTTGCAAGGAAGGTAGGGATACCAAGGTTAGTTTTTTATGGAACAAGCTACCTCGCCTGTTGTTTTTTAGATAGCTTCCTGCGTTATGAGCCTCTGAAAAATGTTACATCAGATGATCAACTCTTTGAAGTTCCTGGAATTCCGGACAAGATCATGATGACAGGGCTGCAACAAGCAGCTGAGCTTAGAGACTCAAGAACCAACACTGAAACCACAGTTGTGTTGCATAAACTTTTAGAAGCTGAGATTACAAGCTCCGGGGTTATCATGAACAGTTTCCAAGAGCTTGAACCAGCTTATGTACAACACTACAGGAAAACTTTGGGGAGGAAAACATGGCACATTGGCCCTTTATCTCTCTGCAACAATGACATTGAGGATAAATTAGAGAGGGGAAATGCAAATGCTGTCTCTACCCATAGAGTTGAATGCTTAAGATGGCTAGACTCAAAGAAACCCAACTCAGTTTTATACATATGTTTTGGAAGTGTATCCTGGATCTCACTTACTCAGCTTAATGAGCTTGCTAAGGGGATAGAAGCTTCTGGGGTGGATTTCATATGGGTTGTGAGAAAGACTAATAAAGATGATGAAGAAGAAGAAGATAAAGAAGAGTGGTTGCCAAAAGGATTTGAAGAAAGGATGAAAGGGAAAGGTTTGATTATAAGGGGATGGGCACCTCAACTGTTGATTCTTGATCATGAAGCTATAGGAGGGTTTATGACTCACTGTGGATGGAACTCAATACTGGAGAGTATCACCGCTGGAGTGCCAATGGTTACTTGGCCACTCAGTAATGAACAGTTCAGCAATGAAAAGCTTGTGACAGAAATAGTAAGAGTAGGGGTTGGAGTTGGAGCACAAGAATGCTCTAAATGGATGGAAAGCAAGAAATTGTTGGTGACAAAAGAAAATATAACCAGCGCAATATCTCAGCTGATGGTTGGTGAAGAAGCTAATGACATGAGGAACAGAGCCAGTGCATTGAAATGGATGGCAAAGAGAGCTGTTGAAGAAGGTGGATCATCTCACTCTGATTTGAAGGCTTTGTTAGATAGATTGAGATTGAACATCATTTAGGGAGATCAATAAGTCAACTACTCAGAATAAAGCTCTAGATCAATTTCAAATGTAATAGAAATTCATATAATTAGTGAATGCGATGGAAAAAATCCAAACTTCACTATTCCAGCAATAAAATACACATTCAAAAACAAAATACACCAATTAGCAATGGTGCATTTCCTAATTAGTAGTTAGGATAAAAAATCTTTGACGCGTGTTCCATCAATAAAAGAAAGGAAGAATTTTTCGGATGCCAACAATCCAAGCTATTTATGGTTGATCTGAAAAGGAAAAATCAAAGGAACTGTAGCTTGTAAGCTAATTCAATTCCAGTGGTGGAAAGAGAAAAAAAAAACATTAAGACCCCTTAAAATGGAATAAATTTCTGGGTAAATGCTGGTTTTTTCCTATCCTTTTTCTCAGTTACATAAAAGGGAGACAATGCACCGATTCTCATCCTAAGAACATCCACCACCTTTTTCTTAGTATTATTCCATGTCGTTTTCGGGTATTCAAGGCCACCTTCTACAGGTCACTGGTATTTACGTTCCTTGAATATTCTTCTCATTTTCCTTGTTGGGTAATTCATGTTTTTCTCATGTAGTGTTTGTTTTGATGTTGGGGTTTTTTTTTCTTGGTTGGGTATGGCAGTTGTCGGATGTACCAATTTGAAAAATACTGAATGGATTTCAAGACAAGATCCCTATGTTTGCCTTGAATATGGTAGCACCCAACACCGTACTAGTACCTGCACAGGTAATTTTCTCTTTTCATATGATCTGGGATTTGTGATCTTTGTAAAAAATTGACCTTTTGGGTTTCGTTTAGATGGTGGCAAAATGCCAATATTCCAAGAGAAGTTTACCTTCTCGTTGATTGAAGGGCTGAGAGAGATAAATGTGATTGTCTGGAACAGCAATACTGTAACGTACGATGATTTTATTGGCACTGGAAAGTAAGACTCCGCCTCCAAGTTAAATTTTTTTGAGAAGATAATGTCCTTTAATGTTTTGATGGATGTTTTTGGTTCACAGGGTTCAATTGCAGAGGGTTCTTTCTTATGGCTATGATGATAATCCTTGGCCCCTTCAGACTAAAACTGGCAGGTGAATATTGAAATCTAAAGGTGGCACATTTTAATGAATGATCTAATGGCACTTGAGATGAGATGATGGATGTTATGAATCAGACTCATGTTTCTCCCTTATAACTCTGGAATCACTGTTTTTCCTATTCCATATTCACCAAGAGTCTCGAGTACAACTTACCACTGCGATAAATGTATTGTATTAGGCTTTGACAAGTCGGATTCTTTAAGCTCTCTACATCTGTTACCGGCTCTTAATGTTCTGAAATTGCAGATATGCTGGAGAAGCGCGGCTCATAATGCGTTACGAAAAAGCCCAAGTAACAAGTCCCATCTATTCTTCTGTATTCTCCACCCATCTTTACTGATATTACTCTAACAAGTGGAACTCAATGTTGGTTTGGATCATTGCAGAACCCGGTCATACCATTTGCTCCATCAGCGCCACCCTACGCAATCAGTCCTTATCAATTCCCTCCACACTCAACCCTTCCACAATCATATCCAACTCCATCACCATATCCCGCATATCCTTCATACCCGTCATCCATGTATCCTCCACCATCCACATATCCTCCACCTTCTGCATACCCTCCACCTCCCTTGCCTTCAGCGTATCCACCAGCCTCACCCTATTATCCCCCAGGTAATCCCTAACATATGATGCATATGTTTTAATGCTACCATTGGCATGTTAAATATGGTACAACTAAAATTCTGTTCTGTTTTTGAAACAGGTCCAGGCTTTTATCCGCCACCGCCGTACTAAAACATCCTCCCCAGGAGATATTACAACTAGCAGAACTTAGAGGTCTTTGGGTTCGAATCTCGTTAGATGGTGTTGGAACTATCAATGGGAGAGGATCACCTCCCGTTGTGACAGAAAGGTTTGCCATTCCATAGAAATTTACTGTTAATTGTCCAGTCATGAGATAGGACCGAGTTGGTTTTTACTTTTTGGGGGGTTGTCTGACGGGAGTGGCTCTTGCCAAACTTTTCCATTGTTCCGAATTGTTAATATATCTCAGTTTATGGAAGTTTCCTGTGTTTGTTTCTTCATATCTTCTTCTTGTTAAACTACATCATACCATGTGTTTTGATCCACATGCAGGTATCTGCAATGTCTTTGATGTTGCATAGGACTCTAGATCTTCTTATGTTTTGACGTTATGTATAGGTACCTATATTTTCACATAAGTTTCACCCAGTGGGACAAATCTTGAGTTTCCCATGGGGAAAATACTGTTCTTGGAGAATTTTCATGGTAATCATCTATTTTGCAACGACAAAAACAGCTATGAAACTAGATTAGACATATGTACACTACTATGTTCCAGTTCCACCCACTTATTCTCTCAACCAACCATTTTTTTACCTTAAAATGATGACAAAAATGTTCTATAACATGATGCAGTTGTTTCACTGTTACAAGCATAATAACTTGTTTCCACTTTGTACTTCCAGGCAATTTTTTTTTTCTTTTTTCATTGATTGTGGCAATTATGACTTCATTTCATCAAACCAGGCTGTACTAGTATGCCGACCAGTGAAAAAAAAATATTGCTAAGAATATGATTAAGACCTTTGAAATCTTCCACACAACAGTGTCCATTATGATAGTGAGTGATGATTTGAATTTGGGTGGGAAAAAAATGGTTAAAATTGATTGAACAAGTCACAGTCAAGCACCTGATATGGTTAACCAACTAAGCAACTGTGTGCCTGTGGCCTCAAAGGATGCATGCCATTTTCAAGGGGGTAGTTGGACCTTGTCTTATTGTTCCATGTGTTGGGAGTCAGGGTCAGATATCTCAAGCTTAAGCTACTGGTTTACTCATTTACTTTATAAGTTGGGAAATTCTTGCTTCTTTTTTCTCTCTTTTTAGTTCAAACTTTTAATTTAAAGCTATGTAAGATCTTAAGTGGTTACTTTCAAAGTAGATGAAGTTAACATGTTTTCTCTTTGATCTTTCTTGCTTTGACTTTGTCCACTATAATTAAACAACAAACATATAGTTTATCCTTTTTCATGCTGCAATACAAGTCAAAAGAGTTTGAAATTTGATTGGTGATAAATGACACCCATCACTCAAATGTAAGAAGAAAAAAAAATGTTGATACAAAGAAAGAAGAAGTAGAAGCTGGCTTGCAATATTTGGTGGCTCTGGTACAATATATTTATTATGACTCTCTCATCTCACATCCCTAAACCAAATTATCAACGGTAGCTATAGTCATCATTAGAACCACGTTGCATGAAAAGAAGCAAAATTACACATTTACATCACAAAAAGTGGAACATTAATTATAGTGCTAGATTTGATGTTTTTATTCCTTGTTAATATAATTTTGTTAGTTGTATATAGTAGCTCAAACAGTTTTGGTGTTGTTATAAGCATAAGAAGACGTAAGTTTGAATTATCCTCTTATTTAAGAGTTAGAAAAGGATTATAGATAATTTTAAAGATTAAAATTCCCTTAAAAATATTGTAATTACAAGAAGATATAACTATTATCTTTATATTTTCACTTTCGTGCAGTTATTCTATAGTATCCAAACACTTTTTAAAAAATTAAATATATCCATATTGGATACTTATGTACAATCAACACCTATTGAACCTATGTAATATAGTTTCCTACTATTTATAATTAATTTAAAGTGTTTAACTCGATTGATAAGATTATTGATGAAGTGGCAATAAATTTATGTTTAAATTTTCAGTTGATACTCAATTTAATCCTTTAAAAGTTTAATAAATTTTATTTATTAAATTTGTCAATTTTCAAGTTTAGAAGATCAGACAACTTATATCGATTTTTTTAATAAGATTTAAACATTTTTTAAGTCGAGATCTTTTTATATAAATTATAATCGTTTTAACGAAAAATACGTTACCTATAAAAAATAAATATATTATCAAATCATGTTTCTTTTTTTCGTTGGTAGTGGCGATTCTTATTAATAAATGATTATGATTGATTGACTTAAAGAGAATAATAAATCAATGTCATAATTCCAAGTGTCGTTACACCTAATAAATCAACTGCTTTCTTTTACTTATTACTCCTTTACTCTGTTTCCTTTCAAAATAAAAATGAGTATAGTTTTAATTACAGGTCTTCATGAGCGGGTCGGGTCAAAATAAAAGTTTAGATCTGTTTGTTAGGTTAGGGTTCGATTTAAAAAGTGGGCCTAAAATTTTATTCACGTTAAATTTGGATAAAAATATTAAAATTTGAGTTTGGCCCAACCCGCGCGTATTAATTTTTTTATATTATTTTTTATATAATTTTTAAATATATATAATACATCAAAAATACTAAAAGTATTAAAATAAATATTTTTCAATAAATTGAAAATAAATTAAAAATATATATGTACTTAAATAATACTAAGATAAGTGCAACTTAATAAGCAAATGCCTCTAAAATAGTAACAAAATTAACAATAAAATAAGAGTTATACAATAACAACAAAATAAAAGTAACATAACAATTAAATAGTAGCAAAATAGTAATAAAAAACAAGAAAACAGTAAAAAATAAATAGCAATTTTTTTTTAAATATTTGGGCCGAGTCGGATTCGAGTCAAAAAAATATTACCCAAAGCCTGACAATTTTGTAAACGGACTTTTTTTTTTTTGCCAAACCCATTTTTCAAGCTTATATTTTTACTCAAACCCTTTCACTTTTCGAGTTGAGCTGGATTGCTTGACCCATGAGCAAGTCTAGTTTTAATTTTAGTTTTCCAATTTGGGTTCCATTTTTTGAATATATCAAAAGCAAAAGGATTGGGGTTATTTGAAAATTGAATTTGATGCTGGTATAAATTAAAAATAATATATAAATATTTTTTTTATATACAATATGTTCGTTTTATAGCTTATGTTCGGGGTTCGTGATTACCTCTCCCAACAAAGTCGTTTCCAAGGTTCAAACCTAGGTCCTCTCCTTAAAAGTGTAATGTACTTCCAAAAAAAAAAAAATTTGATAATTAAATTGGTAAATTTCAATAATAGTTTAACTTTTTCGTAATTAAAAAATTATTTTTTTCTTATTCCAATGAAAGTTATAAATTAAAAAAAAAACTAAATATTTTCTAAATATTTATTATTTTTTAATTATTGGAATTTTTAAACTCAGTAGTAAAATTATTATGTCATTTTTTACCATTTATATTTTTTTATGGGAAGAGATTCAGTTACACTGGTGTAAAACTTATGTGATTTATATTCTTTTGTAATCTTTTATATGATTAATATTTTGACAATTTAACCATTGAATTTATTAATATATTAATAATTGTCATGCATGTAAATTTTTTAATCAATCTGGTATCTCTATTATATCGATATAAAATATTTTCTGTATTAATATATATATATTTAACAGTTGAAATTTTTTTATATAACATGAATAGTTAGAAAATTTTAATTTATACCAAATTTGACATACATAATTTACATTAATAAAGCATGAAATACGCCGGTTAGATTGTTAAAATATTAATTGTATAAAAAGTTACAAAAGTGTGTAAAACCACTTAAATTTTATATTGGTGTAAGTGAGTTCCTCCCATTTTTTATTATTTAAGTTTATGATTTGAATTAGTTTCATAAGATAACTGAACATCAACTAATAAAAGAAATTACAGAAATGTCTTTATGTAATTAAAGTAATTTATATTATTAAAGGGCATTTTTAGTCTTTTTCATCTAAAACAAACCCATTAAAAATTTGCACGTGATTTGGATTTGAACCTATACTATTTACATTAATAAAATATTAAGGCTCTGTTTGTTTGCCAGTAAAATATTTTCCTGAAAATGATTTACTTTTCTGGAAATGATTTACTTTTCTGGTGTTTGGATGAATGTGTGTAAAATATTTTCTATTGTTTGGCAGATTTCCTGAAAATATTTTTCAGAAAAGCTGTTTTTACATATATTAATAAATTTATATATACTAATAAATTTATATTTTAAATTGTTTTTACATATATTGCAATGATTTATTTATAAATAAATAAATCAAATTAAATATATAATAATACTCAATTATAAATAAATAAATCAAATTAAATATATCAATCGAATGGTTTAATTGTTCAAAATTGGCCTATAAGATTCATTCACATCACATGTAAATGGTAAAAACTAATCAATATATTTGTAGTTAAATAACCAAGTAGCAGCAGCTCGTCTAGTAATGTATTGAAGCCAAACAATTCTTCATAGCGAACCAAATTCCCAGAGTTGAAGGATTGGAGGATATAATAAAGCCACTCCACCTTGGTCCCCAGAAGACTCTTTATCTGTAAATGATGCCAGCAGTCATCATCTCAAACATAACAAAATAAAAACATCAAACCAAAGAAATTCATAAGGGCAAAAAAGAAAAAGAAAAAAAAAAACTACAACACACAAACTCCCTTTTAAATCAATCCAACACAATGAAAAATAAGAATGTATTCATGTAATTGCAATAGCATGAAAAGAAATGCAAAACGAAAAGAGGCTCTTAATAACAAGCACTTTTCAGTCATTAAACCTCCACATAAATTAACATGAGTATCATAAACGAGGTATATGAACCTTATCTTTGTGCAATTAAAAGCACATTTTCTTAATCAAGACTGCATCGATCATCTCCATAACAATTGGACCAGCTGCAATATATAGTGAATTTAATAAACTTATAAATATGTGCTTACAATTGGATGAGCAAGGAGTTCTCCAAAGTTGTAGATGTTATCTCCCAAAAGAGCAGAAAGGGACAGATCAAATGTCAAATCCTATATCAAAAGAGTTCAAATAAAATTAAATGAAATGAAGCCAATCGATTCAGTGCTAGAACAACATACAGTTGAATAGATTAGTAAAGCTAAAGAAAATTAGCAATGACACCCCAAAAGTACCAAATCATAAAAAATAATTGATCTTTATCATCGAACAAAAGAAATTAAAACAACTCAATCCATTAAATATGTGAAGCAACCTTTGTGCAAATGCAACTCTTCTGGAATTTGCTTTTTGGTAGCAGCTCTCCCATTTGCATTTTTAGCAAGTTCTCTCTGTTTTTCCTTTACTTTAAACAGCCGAATCATAACTCCTACATATATATTAAAATTTAAAGTGAACCCATTCATTTCCATAGCCTTGATAACAAATTCCAGTTACCGCAGCAAAGTAATATTCATTCAAAATCTAAAGATTCAAAACCAAAGCATTAAAACAAAAACACTTGTTCTTAACAAACCTTAACTGAAAAATCTAGCCTTCATTATCAAATTCGATTTCCATACTTTTGAGCTGTTGATGATTAGAATCCATTTTCTTTTAATAAGATCACTCATTTACCTGATCCGAAGCTATTTAACTAGACTAATTCAAAACTACTTAAAAAACAGAAGAAGTACCTCTTTTTTTTTCCCCAATCTTTACAATAGAATTTGAACAACAAAAAGAGATTCAATATGAAATTAATTCTAACATATCATAATTCAAGATACAACTAGTTGCAAAAATAGAAGAGATCGTTAAAGAAAAGAGAAAATGGACCTAACAGAAGACTTAAGTAATCAACACCGATTAAAAGAGCAAGTGAGAAAAAAAAAGAAGAGAAAAGGTAGTGTGTCGGATTGATGAGATTTTAACAAACCTGTTGGAGGAAAAGCCGAAGAAAGAAAAGCTTTGACGAATGCCAGTGTCTGGTGTTGAGAATCAGTGTTGGCTGATGGCAAGCAAAAGATCAAGTGTCAAGGATGAGAGAAGGGGAAGGGGAAGGGAACGAGAAGATCGGTGTTGGCTTCTAATTTTCCTGAAAATGTCTTACCCAATTACAAAGGGTAAGACATTTTTCAAAATTAAGGGGCGTCTTTTCCCCTTTTTGTAATTGATTTTACTTTAGCAAAATATTTTCAGCTAAACAAACACTGGAAAAGGCTGAAAACATTTTCCGGAAAATGTTTTACACCCAAACAAACGGAGCCTAATTGTATTATGCATATTCTATTACCTCCATCAATTATATATCTATACTTATTATTTAAGCTTATAGCTGAGTTGGTGTCACGAGTCAAGCAAGCACCAACCAAGTTAGGGAAATTATGTTTATATTATTATTTAAGCTTCTGACTTAGGGTGGATTTGGATGGGAGGTGTGTTTACTTACGGTTAGTGGAAAAACAGTGGTAGCGAAGAGATTAGATACTATAGCATGAGACAAAAAGTAAGCTAAACATTAAAATAAATTACGAAAACGTCATTCTGTAATTAAAATAAACATTAGATAAATTAGCGAAGTTGATGTCTCGAGTCAATCGGGCACCAACTCGGTTAGAGAAATTATAAAAACGTCATTCTGTAATTAAAATAAATTATATGATTTGAGGGTATTTTAATCATTTTTATTTTTTTCTAAAAAAACTCAATAAAAAAATATGTAATTAGATTTTATATTAATAAAATATTAACTTTACCATTAAATCAAAACTTTATTTTAATATAATATTTACAATATTTATTAAAATTTTTAGATATCCTAAATATATTTTTAAAAATTTCACTAATGAAAATTTAAATAAAATATACATTTTTTTTATTAAACATAGGGATGATCTTTGTATTTTAGTTTAAACGTATATAATTAGTATTTAGTATATGGGCTATTGTGCCGACTCTAGAGTTAACTACATGACCCAATAGCCAAGCCCTATCTCTCTCTTTATATATATATATAATTTATTTTTATAATAATATAGTATTTTATAGCAAATTTTAATTATTATTAAGTCTATATAAGATGTTTATATAATATTTTGTAATAAATATAATTTATGTTATATTTTTCATTAAAAATAAATTTAAAAAAATTTATCAAACAACATAAAAATTTACAAATTAATTTTTAAAAGTAAAAAAAATTCATATCATAATTTTTTTTCTTCAAAATCTAACCAAATCAAAACTATAATAATCTTTAGGCCGAAATACTGAAAAAATATTTTTTTAAATTACAAAAATAGGCCGAAATTTAAAATTTTACTGGAATAAGTCAATTTAGATAAATTTATTTTTATTTTTTGGTGCCACCTATTAATGTGGAAATAAAATTTACAAAAAAGGCCTTTATATAGACTCAAAATCTCATGTCCCCTCGTTTTCTTAAGCAATGTGAGATATGAGATAATTGTATATATAGACTCATGAATAGATTTGCAGTTTGCTCCTAAATAATGTGGGATTACTTCCTTAAATTGTGATATATAGACAATTTGTATATATAGACTCATGAATAGGTGTTGCTACTTTTAGGGTTGATGTGGCAAAAAGCGCTTCCAGTTAAAAGTATTTTTATGTCAATATGCTGAAAACGCATTCTAGTTGGAAGCATTTTATCAAAATCGACCTATTCTCATAAATTTTCAAAAGTTGGACCTATTTCTATAAAAAAAATTAAAAAAAAAAGGACATTTTCTAGAATTTTATTCTAATCTGTATTTACGCAGCAACGTATGAATATAAAAATAATAATAATAATAATAAAATAGTAGGAAGAGGTAGAGCTGGATTAAAAGAGGTGGGCCAAGAAAAGAAGACAAAGATTTATCAATAAACTAATTAATTAATGTCCTAAAAGGAAGAGAACTCCGATCCGATGGAAATGGAATTCTATATATATACATAAATGGGTAAGTTATTATTTCAGTACATTAAATTTATTCATTCTAACTTTAAAAAAATTATAAAATAGTCACTGAATTATTCTGAAGTTTTTATTTAAGCCTATGAATTAATTAAATCGTTGCTATATGACATTCTCTGTTTACACTGTCTGCATTAATCGAAAACTTTTATTTTCCTTCTCATCTATAATTTAATTTTTTTTTCATGAAACAACGTTGAACGTCACAAATTTATAGACTAGAAACAAAAAACTTTATTCTTTGATCTTTGACGCTAATTGTAAGATTGATTTGTATTTAAGGTATATTCTTCAAGTCGTTCATAGGTACTAAACCACTATACTTATCGTCGAATCATTTTCTTTTTTTGAGCTCACTAGCCAAACTAATTTAAAAAAAAAAGAGTTAACTACCCATTGACTTAAATAAATAATTTCAAATAGTTCAATGACAATTTTGTAATTTTTTAAAGTCGAGTGACCAAAATATAAATTTACTAATAATATAATGACCTTGGGCATAATTTACCCTTTAAAAATTAGCATGTGTTTTTATATTTAAAAATAAAAAATTAATAAAAGATAATATCTACATTTTAATTATATTATTCATACTTTATTATTTCCATCAGTTGTATATATTGATAATGTTATTAATTAAATTAGCATTACACGTTAACTCGATACCAACATCATGATAAACAATTGTGGTGCATTATTTTTAATGTAATATATTTATATATTTAAATTTCATTTTACTCCCAATTTAATTTATTTTTTAAATCTATATTTCATCTTTTATTTTAAGTTATTTTTTTATAGAATTTTTAGTATTATATAATTTGCATGAAGTAAATGTTTATAACTTTATTTATAAAATAAAAGCAACCAACGTAAATTACAAAATTCTCAAACATACAAATAAATTTATTGATAAAAAGAAAAGGACAAGCGTGAAACCCACTCTGATAAAAATTCAATCCCCTCTCTCCTTTATTTCGTTCTTTGTTCTATGCCTTGTGCTCTTCCTCCAAGCTCTCTCTATCCCCGTCTATACACCTATATTATTACCCTCTCTACACTCTCTTCCATCACTTCCCCTACCCAGTACTTGAGAGATATGGGTCTCTCAAGCTCCTTTTCTTCATGGATTTTTTCTTCTGTATACTGAGCTAAGCAAAGACAAGGAGATGGCAATACAGCAATATGAACAGCAGCAACAACAACAAGAGAATCACCCTTCCTTCTTGCTAGATGCTCTCTACTGTGAGGAAGAAGCGGATGCAGGGGAAGTTTTAGAGGAAGAGAGTTCTTGTGTGGGCTGTAACAATGGCGGAAACCCTTCATTTTTCCCACTGTTGTTGTTAGAGCAGGATTTGTTTTGGGAAGACGGGGAGCTTCTTTCACTTTTTGCTAAAGAAACAGAGCAGCAGAAGTCTTGTTTCAATGTGGGAACCGATGAGTCCCTAGCAATGGCTCGCCGAGAGGCTGCCGAGTGGATGCTTAAAGTCAATGCTCGATTTGGATTCTCCACTCTCACGGCTGTACTTTCCATTAACTATTTGGACAGGTTCTTAAGTACCTTTCAGTTTCAAAGAGATAATCCTTGGATGATCCAACTCCTGGCTGTCACTTGTCTCTCTTTGGCTGCAAAAGTTGAAGAGACACAAGTGCCTCTGCTCCTAGACCTACAAGTATGTTCAAAACAACAATCTTCACAATTATCCCTCATTCAAACACTATTACGCCCTGTAACATGTAATTGTTTCGGTTTTTTGTTTTAGGTGGAGGAGACAAAGTATGTTTTCGAGGCCAAAACTATCCAAAGAATGGAGCTTTTGGTGCTCTCCACACTGAAATGGAAGATGCATCCAATTACACCCCTTTCATTTCTAGATCACATCATAAGAAGACTGGGGTTGAAAACCCACCTCCATTGGGAGTTTCTTAAGCGATGTGAGCGTCTCCTCCTCTGTGTAATCTCTGGTAAGTTCCACTTTCATCAACCAAAAGGACAAAACAAAGATACACCCTTTTGTGTTTTGTGCCTGTTTTCTTTCCTCGCCATTTGCTCCATTTTTATGTATCGGGTGTTTTCCCTTTTTTAGATTCAAGATCCATCCATTATCTTCCCTCTGTATTGGCTACTGCAACCATGATGCACGTCATAGACCAAGTTGAGCTTTTCAATCCCATTGACTACCAAAATCAGCTGCTGAGTGTTCTTAAAATTAGCAAGGTTGGTGTTTGAATGAGTAAAAGTAGTTAAAATGGTCTCTTGTTCATCATTGTTTATGCATTTTCCATTAATAGCAAATTATTAGCATATCATTAAATATCTGCTGCTCCACTTGGTTTGGCTGGGAAACAGGAAAAAGTAAACGATTGTTACAAGCTCATCCTTGATATATCAACAAGACCCCAGGCCCAAGGCAATGGTGGTGCATGTAAGAGGAAGGAGGAGGAGAGGGTTCCTAGCAGCCCTAGTGGAGTGATTGATGCTGCATTTGGCAGTGATAGCTCGAACGATTCTTGGGGCACGGTGTCCTTATCGCCTGAGCAGCAGCCACCTTTTAAGAAGAGCAGAGCCCAAGAGCAAGTAATGCGTTTGCCATCACTCAACCGAGTCTTCGTAGACATCGTTGGCAGCCCTTCTTAATTAAATTTCCCTTCTCTCTCTCCCTCGCTCTCTCATCTCTTTCTTTGTCCCAAAAAGATCTATATTTATTATGCTTATGTTCCCTTTTGGTTCAAGGAATCAAATGTTAAGTTCAAAAAAATGAAAAAAACAAAGTAAAAGGTGCATTGAAATTGAAGAATGTATTTTGGGTATTTTGTCACCTCCATGTTTCCATCTACAAGTGTCTTTTCAAAGCAATAGTTTTATATGTACATATTATGAGCATTTTACTATACCACCACTACCATTACCCACCGTATAATATTTATCAACGTATGATTCACATCTGATAAATAATATAATATTTTTTTATATTTAATTACTTTTAGTTTTATTTATTTTATTAATTGAAAATAATAAATTTCTTTTAATTTGGATTTTTAAAAATCTTTTCTTTTTCTTATTTAATATCAATTCGTTAATTATAGTTCAATACTTAATTTTTCAACATGAATTTCTTCTAATATTGACAATATTCTTGTAGCATAATAAAAAAAATTTTAATATCATTAAAGTATTGTGTAATTTGTATAACAATTAATAAATTTAGGTATTAAATTAAATTTTAAAAAAATTAAACATTAATTAATTTAAGTTTAGGTACTAAATTTTAAAAATGCCAAATTCAAGTACGAAAGATTATATTAAATCTTTTTATTTATCACTTATTTAACGTGAGTGTGTTTAGTTATGGAAAATTGTTGAGTCAGATGCATAAAATAAATTAAATAATAAGCAGTAAAAAATATAATATTTTTTAAATAAAGTGTAGAGTTTAAATTTTGAAAATAGAAAAATAATAGTAAGAGTGTTTTAATTTTTTAATCGAAAAATCTTGAAAAAATAAAATAAAATATAGAAAAAGAAGGGCTTGTTTGCATGTGAAAGGAAGAAATGAGTTGTCGGGCAGTGGGGTTTGGAGTGGTTTGGTTTTAGACTTTTGGATTTGGAGTTTTGACTTTGACTAACCTTCCCTTTTAAGGTCACCAATCATCAACATCTTCTTCTTCTTTTTTTTTTTTTTTTTTTTTATGTTAATAAAATAAAATATTAATTATATAAATAAGACCCATGTGGAGTATTATAATTGTATTTATTAGAGATATTATTTAACTTCTGATTTCCTAATAAATGAGAATTTTCATATATTAGCTCCTAAAAAATTTAAAATTCTCTATTTAGTCCTTTAATTATTAAAAAAAATCATAAATTAATATAATGATAAAATTATACTTTAATCTCCAAATTTTTTTTACTTATTTTTGTTAAAATAATTTTTTAACTTTATCCCGAATCACATGATTTACGAAAAGTGAAATTATGGAAACCTTAAACATTAAAAAATATATTAACTTGTGGCGTTTTTAAAATCAACTAAGAATAAATCTTAAAATTAGCATTTTTTATATTTTGCAATTTAACTTACGGTAAACTACAACAAATAATCACTTTTATTTGACTAATTTTTTATTTTAGTCACTTATATTTGAAATGTTATATTTTAGTCACTTACGTTATCGTTTTGTTACGAAGTGGTCACTCTACCATTAAGCTCTGTTATCTCCCTAACGACAATCCTACGTGACAGTCCAAATTAAATTTATTTAATTAAAAATCTATTTTCATCCGAGCAACTGGACATCCAAGTTGGCATTTAAAACCCATTTGGACTACCATGTAGGACTGCCGTTAGGCAGGTAACAGAGTTTAATAGTAGAGTAATCACTTCGTAACAAAACAATAACATAACTGATTAGAATGTAACATTTCAAACATAAGTGACTAAAATGTAATCTAAGGTAAACAAAAGTGACTATTTTTATAGTTTACCCATTAACTTATTTGCTTTAAAATTAGATATAAAATAAAATAAACTTATGTAATCTTAAAACTTATAATATAGGGACTGATAAAGTCACTTCACCAAAAAAAAAAAAAAAGGTTGATGAACAGTCAAAGCCTTGGCTCCTTACTAAATGGAATGATAGCAGTTTTGGTCCCTCCCAAATTATCAATAATTTAATTTAATCTCTTTTAAAATTGAAAATTTTATAATTTTATTTCCATCCCCATACAAAATTCCCAAAGGTGAATCAAAAGGGGTAGGAAGGGGCTTAGCCTCTTGAATAAAATGGTTATATTCCACATTTAGACCCTCATTAATCTAATCTTTTTAGCGTAAAATTATAAAGAATGGTGACAAAATGCTTTTCTCTCTCACAGGGAGGGGATGTTTCCTTCTTCCTTAACTTTTTTTTTTTGTTGGAATCTTCCCTTTTTGTTGTTTTCCATTTCTTTCTCACTTAAAATCAGATTAGACTTAACTCCCATTTAAATCCACCATAATCCTTCCCACCTTTATAACCCTAAAGTACCACTACCCTAAACCCTTTCAATATTCTTCTTCCCCCCACACTTTTCTTTTTCCCTATTTCAGCCTTTAACCTCCTTTTTTTTTTAAATTAAAATTCATATACCTAAGGATATTTCACCTCACTTCAAACTTTAAAATCTTCACACCGCTTTCGGGTTTAATTTTCGGATTTGAGTTTTTTAGAAAAATTCATTACATGCTCAGATAATTTTGAGTTCATATCATTTCAGGGGTTATCTCGAATCCTAATCAATTTAAAATCAAATAATTTTTTTTAAAAAAAAAATAGATTATATTAAATCAAGTTTCGATTATATTTTCAAAATCTAATAAGAATGGGCTGGTTTAAAAATGATTTAATTTTTCCACTTTGATGCAATATATTTAAAATTTTACTTTCAAAACCCAAAGTGTTTACAAATTCCAACCTATTTTGCATAAAAGAATATTTTAAAAAAGAAAAATACAAAATCAAATCTGAAAAAAGAAAAAAGAAGAAGAAGAATTATATACATCAAAACTTTAAATTAATTATTTCTCTTTGGGAGGTTCCCTTTAAAAATAGAATCTTATTATATATATATATATAATCTTTTTTATAAGGGCGCAGAACAATTTTCTTTTACTTTTTTGGCGTGTTGGAATGAATGGTAATATTTGAAGGCTTTGAATCTATAAAGATAGAGCATGCTTATCCACTTTTTGATATACCAAAAAAAATAAAAAAAATAATTGTTCTATCAATCTACTTCTTTTCAATGTTAATTTTGCATTTTTTTCAATTGAATATTTAATTCGATTAGTATGGATATTATTGTCAATATAGGAGGATATAAATTCGATTGCGTTAAAACGTATTTTCCTCCTATTTACAGATTGGAGAGGGATTATGAGTAATTTTTAAGCATTGTATTAAAAAGAACAAGTATGATACTTGTGCTAATAAATTTCAAATATTTTATGAATGAATTTTTTTTTTGTGTGTAATAAAATAAAAGCAAAACAAAGAAATTAAACTAGGCCTTCAAACGGGATCTTCCAAAAGGCGTAATCCTATTCTCTTGTCACGAATTTGCTTAACTAATTTATCTGCCAATTTGTTCTCATCTCAAGGGATATCTTGAGTCCTCCAATGAAGGAGTTTTGATAAAAACTGATGAATTCTCTTAATTAGAGCTGATTTAGAATTTCCTACATATATTTGCTGAATCTGAATGGTGTTAACAACTTCACGACTGTTCGTTTGAATTAAAATATATTACAACCCTTAATTTAGTGTGAGATTTAACCTATGAATGAAATATTTTTTTTATATGTAAAATGCGAAAATTAGATTTAAAACAGGATGTTGGGATGTTGGTGGCATTAAATGCAAAAGTAAAAAAGAGTTGAAAAAATTGGGAAGAAAAAGCTAATAGTGCCACTTCATTTGCTTCAATTAATCATTTCTCTTGTTTCATTTAATATAGTAAAATGTAGATTGGTCTTACTCTTATACTTTATTTTCAACTCACCCATTAATATATTGTTTAAATGAATATAATTTAATTAACAAAATCAATAAAATAAATTGATATCTGTGAAAAAAAATAAAATAGAATAAAATAAATAAAATAAAGAACACACAAATTTTACGTGGAAACCCTTTCGGAAAAAAAACCACGGGCAGAGGAGAAGAAAATTCACTATGTCAAAAATTTGAATCAATACAAGAGGAATAGACTATTTCTATTTATAGGCTTGTAAAGCCATATTCTAGTAGGATTGAAACACCGTATCCTAATCAATATAAAATAGATGAAATTTAATAAGGTTTAAAAAACCTTATTCTAAAATAAAATAAAAGAAGTCTAGTTCTATATGGATTTTACTTTTATTTTATTTTCCATCGTATTTTATTTAAATAAGAATTTGGGTCACTTAATTCTAACAATATCCACCTTGACACAAATTCTCAATGAACAAGTTCTTCATCGCGAACTTTCAATAAACAAGTTCTCCACCTCTTCCATAAAACCCCTTAAGGGTTTAACTTCAACAATGAACACCAACCAAGTCTAAACAATGCTCAAACTTGGTTATAGGAAGTGACTTAGTCATCATATCTGCAGGATTTTCATGAGTACTAATTTTGCTCACAACAATATCACCACGAGCAATAATATCATGAACAAAATGATACCGAACATCAATGTGTTTTGTTCTCTCATGAAACATTTGATCTTTTGTAAGAAATATAGCACTTTGATGTCACAAAATCATGTCTTGATTTGAAGGTCTTCATTGAGTTCACTAAATAGTCCCTTCAACCAAATAGCTTCTTTACAAGCCTCGTGAATCGCCATGTACTCACCCTTTGGTAGACAAACGATCGTAGTTTGCAAAGTGACTTTCCAACTAATTGCACAACCTCCGATTGTAAAGACGTAACTCGTGAGAGATCTTCTTCTATCAAGGTCTCCAGCAAAATCAGCATCAACATACCCTTTGACTCCATCTTTAGTTCTTCCAAATCGTAAGCAAACATCGGTGAAGTGCCTCGTAAGTATCTTAAAATCCATCGAATCGCTTTCCAATGTTCTTTACCGGGATTTGTCATGTATCTCGCTAATCGCATGACCGATCGCATATGATAAATCTGGACGTGAACAAACCATAGCATACATGAGAGATCCCATTGCACTAGAGTATGGAACATGTGACATGTACTCAATCTCACTCATCGATTGTGGAGACAAAACCGATGAAAGTCCGAAATGGGGTTGCTAAAGGAGTATTAACAGCTTAGCACTCTGCATATTAAACTCGCAAAGAACTTTCTCAATGTACCCCTTCCGACTTAGGTACAATTTACTTTGATTTTCTATCTCGAGAATCTCCATACCAAGTATCTTCTTTCTTTGGTCCTAAATCTTTCATCTCAAATTCTTTACTTAGTTGGGCTTTGACCTTTCTTATTTCTTCTTTATCTTTTCTTCGCTATCAACATGTCATCAACATAAAGAAGTAGATACACAAAAGAACCATCACTATTTTTCTTAAAGTAAACACAATCATCAAAACTACTTCTTTTGAAATCATGAGAAGTCATAAAGGAATCAAACCTCTTGTACCATCGTCTTGGTGATGTTTCAAACCGTAAAGGGATTTTTTCAAGCAAGCAAACATAGTTCTCTTTTTTCAAACCGCAAAACCTTACGTTGTTGCATGTAAATATCCTCATCAAGTTCTCCATGCAAAAATGCAGTTTTTACATCTAATCGCTCAAGCTCCAAATCATGCATGGCCACAATACCAAGCAAAGCTCGAATCGAACTATGCTTAACAACTGGGAGAACACATCTGTGAAGTCCACTCACTGGAATTTGATTGTAACCCTTTGCAACAAGCCTTGCTTTATATATCCGGGTTCTTCAACTCCTGGAGTCCCTTCTTTCTTTTTAAACACCCATTTACAACGACAACACCTTTTTACCTTTAGGAAGTTTCACAAGGTCTCATGTTCTGCTTTTTTGTGGAGTGATTCCATCTCTTCTTGCATAGCAAACATCCACTTTTCTCGAGCTTTCACAACTAACCGCCTCAGAATAATTAGATGGCTCTTGATTCGCATCTATATCTTCACCACATTTAAAGCATAAGCAACTAGATCAA
This sequence comes from Gossypium longicalyx, assembly GCA_025698465.1. Taxonomy (NCBI): domain Eukaryota; kingdom Viridiplantae; phylum Streptophyta; class Magnoliopsida; order Malvales; family Malvaceae; genus Gossypium; species Gossypium longicalyx. The sequence continues at coordinate 91,293,240 of CM047007.1, read as the reverse complement.
CCTCAAAGCATACTTCTTTGGAGGTTTAATTTCTCTTCTAGTTCTGCTTTTTGGCAATAGAGTATTGTGGTGAAGAAGCAACTCTATTCTCATTTTTTTGTAATGGCTTGAGGAGTTGACTCTGTATTAACTGATGCTCTACTGCTTTTTGATTTTCTTTATTGGAAGAGTCTTTAAGAGATAAGTTAGGTAGCATAGCAGTTTCATAAAAAACAACATCTCTACTAATCACAACTTTTCTATTTTCAGACACCATAACTTATACCCTTTTACACCACTTTATAACCAAGAAAAACACATTTAATGGATCTCGGTTCTAATTTTTCATTATCAACATGAGCATATGCAGGACACCCAAAGATCTTTAAATCGAATAATTAGCAGGATTACGGACCATACCTCTTGTGGAGTCTTTTTCTCAATGGCAACGGATGGAGATCGGTTGATCAAAAACATGCAGAGACATTTGTTTTCGCCCAAAATGACTTCGGTAAGTTAGCATTTGACAACATACATCAAACCTTCTCCATGATCGTTCTGTTCATTCGTTCTGCAACGCCGTTTTGTTGTGGAGTATGACGAATCGTCAAGTGTCTCATGATTCCTTCCGACTTGCACAATCTATTAAACTCATCGTACGTAACTCTAAGCCATTGTCGTGTGGAGGTATTTTATCTGCTTTTCCGTCTGCTTTTTCAAACATAATTTTCCAAGACTTAAATGCGGAAAACACATCACTTTTCTGCTTCAGGAAGAACGCCCAAACTTTTCTGGAAAAATCATTAATAAAGGTTAGCATATAATTAGCTCCACCTCTCGAAGGCACTCTAGATGGACCCCACAGATCAGAATGAATATACTCCAACGTTCCCTTCGTGTTATGGATTCCTCTAGTAAATCGAACTCTCTTTTGCCTCCCAAAAATACAAAGTTGCTCATGTAAATTCAGTTTACAAATTCCTTGCCCATTAAGAAGTCCTCTTTGCTTAATTTCTGTCATGCCATTCTCACTCATATATGCCCTAGGCACATATGCCAAAGTTTAGTAATATCATCATCCGACAAGGAAGAGAAAGCGACAATCTGCATCACCAAGAATGATGAGAACCTCCTCAAAACATATAACTTGGCAATCTTTCTCTCCCTTTTTCATCACAACAAGGACCCTTTGGAAATCTTTAAAACCTTACTTTCAAATGTGTATATCTGCACTTTTGAATCAAAAGTACTCAACAAAATTAAATTTCTTTTCAATTCTGGAACATGCCGCACGTCACTAAGTGTTCTGACAACTCCATCAAACATCTTAACTTTAATTGTTCCAACACCTACGATTTTACACGAAGCATTATTTCCCATCAAAACAACACCTTGAGATCTATTGTTTTCGTAAGTTGTAAACCAATCCCGATTGGGACTCATGTGGAAGGTGCAACTGAATCAAGTATCCACTCTCGCTTACTTTAGAATCATTGTGAAGCGACTAGAAGTTCACCATCATTGTAGTCTTCTACAACATCAACTTCACCGGAATTTTCTCGATTGTTTTCCCTTTTGATTCGCAGACCTCCTTTTAATATTATTTTGTAGCTTTATAGCACTCAGATTTAATGTGCCCTTTCTTATTGCGAAGTTACAAGTTTTACCTCTGTTTGAAGACTTGATCTACCCTTAGATTTACCACGAGAATTCCGTTCTCGTGTCCTACCACGATCATCATCGCATTCCGATCTTGTCTCCCACGAACAATGAGACCTCTCTCCCGAGAATCGGGTTTAACTACAAGATGCTTCATCTTATCATACGAGGTTAAAGAATCATAAACCTCATCAATCGTAAGAGACTCGCGGCTATATAAAATCGTGTCTCTAAAGGTTGAATAAGACGGGGCAACGAACAAAGTAGAATCAACCCTAGATCTTCCTTATCATACTTGAACCTCCATGGCCTCCAAGTTTGAGAGAATTTCTTTAAACACTTTGTTAAGTGTTCGTGGTACTGATGCACCTTCCTCCAAACGAAGAGCATAAAGACGCCGCTTCATATGCAACTTGCTTGTTAGAGTTTTCGACATACATATTTGTTCTAGCCTCTTCCATAATCTGTGGCGATTTTCTTTCTTTCATCACATCCTCGCAAAAATTTCGTTGGACAAATGCAGATGTAATTGTGTTAATGCATTGCGATCCTTACGCTTCTTCTCTTCATCGTTAATGTCGAAGGCATCTTATCCATCCCTAGCAGGCATCCTCCAGATCCATCGTGCAAGAAGCGCTTGCATTTTAATTTGCCACAACGCAAATCTGGTGTTGCGATCCAACAGCGGAATTTCATACTTCAAAGACGCCATTACCGTGATCGAGATGAATAACCCGGAAGCTCTGATACCAATTTGTGGAAAAAAATAAAATAGAATAAAATAAATAAAATAAAGAACACACAAATTTTACGTGAAACCCTTTCGGAAAAAACCACGCAGGAGAGAGGAGAAGAAAATTCACTATGTCGAAAATTTGAATCAAGACAAGAGGAATAGACTATGTCTATTTATAGGCTTGTAAAGCCATATTCTAGTAGGATTGAAACACCCTATCCTAATCAATATAAAATAATGAAGTTTAATAAGGTTTAAAAAACCTTATTCTAAAATAAAATAAAAGAAGTCTAGTTCTATATGGATTTTACTTTTATTTTATTTTCCATCGTATTTTATTTAAATAAGAATTTGGGTCACTTAATTCTAACAATATCCCTATGTATTAATTGCTTATGTAGATTTTAAAATTACATTAAAATTGTTGAATGTTTTGTTGTGTATTCTTTAGGCGAGGAGAATCGAATATTTATAAAATACAGTTACTGTTAATTGAAATGACGTCTAAGATAGGCTCCATGCATGTCAACATGTATTCATCGAACTACCCACTTGTCTTCGCATCTTCTTCCTACGAGCACCAAGGAACCTGCAAGCCTAGCTCGCGAGTTCATCTCGCGAATCCCTACTGTCTCTACACTGTGGGACCCCGATTCCTCTGCATTTATTTGGGTTGTGGATCGATAGCTCAAGATAATATTCGGGTTTTGGGTCAATAACATGAAATACCATAAACAAAAATAAATCAATAAAAGCTTATTTTAAACATGATTACATGATAGTAGATCTGATCATGGCCCGACTCGAAATGTGGGAGGGTTTGAGCAAAAATATAGGCCTAAAAAATGGGCTTGGACAAAAAAATAAGGTTCGTTTAAAAAACGTGCCGAGCCTCGGATAAGGCATTTTTGGCCCGGGCCCGGCCCGAATTCACTAAAGGACAAAAAAAATCTATTTTCTTTTTGATTTTTAATATTATTTTCTTATTATTTTTTCCTTGTTTTGATACTATTTTACTATTATGTTGCTATTATTTTGTTGTTATTGTTTGGATATTGTATAAAACTTATTTTATTGTTAATTTTGTTATTATTTTAAAGATTATTATTTTAGAGGCATTTGCATATTAAGTTGCATCTATCTTAGTGTTAATTAAGTATACATATTTTTTAAAATTTATTTTCAATTTGTTGGGAAATATTTATTTTGATATTTTTAGTATTTTTGATGTATTATATATATTTTAAAATAATATAAAAATTAATATGGGCGGGTCGAGTTTTAACATTTTTATTCAGGTCGAGCTTGGGCAAAATTTTAGACTCATTTTTCGGGCTGAGCCGGGCCCTGACCTATCAAACCGGCCTAATTTTTTAGTTGAGCCCGACTTGAACCTAGCTCGGCCCGGCCTATACACAAAAATATTAACATAATACAAATATCAACCCCGTATAAAAAAGGTTAAATGAAAAAGGAGTGGAATTTTGATGTTGGGAGACAAAATCTTTGACATAATGAGAGATTGTGTTGGGGTGCTTTTCTCTTCTTCTATACTTTATGGTTGGTATATATATATATAAATGTTTTTTGAGTTGAGCGGTAAAGAATTTAATTTTCTTTAAAGAAAATTTCAGATTTTAATTTTGTGAAAAAAAATATAATTTTGAGAGAATTTTGTCCTTCGTTTAAGAATCTAATTTAACTTAATTTGAAATTTAATTAGTACCCTAAATAGTTTGCTGTTATATTTTATATATAGTAATTATATAATCATTGTTGAAATTTTATATATTTACAATGATTTTATACCTTAAGAATTTATCTATATAAATATTAATATGATTATATATTTGTTTTTATCCTCTTATATTGAATAATACATTTTAATCTATTTAGAAAAATACATCCTAAACATGTTTTCACTATTTTCATTATTGAAAAAAATTTTAAAAAATATAAAATGAAATCTATTTACATTGTTAAATAAGAGAATAATGCGCTTCAACGCACTCAAATCATGTCCTCTTACACTAACAATAATGCGTATACCAATTGAGTTAAGACTCAATCAGCGATTTTCATTAAATTTAAATGTGTTATCAATTGACCTACGCCTTTTAGCCTGATCTTAGGCCTTGACTCACCCTCCATGGACAAACCTTGCGAAGGAACCCTTGAGTTTTCGAGACATTGGATTCTCACCAATTTTTGCATTACTCAAGCTGACATTCTCATTTCCACTTTGTCTATTACCGCTCATGCGGGTGCTTCCTCCTAAGGCAGAATGCTTCCCTACCAATGCATTTTTACATCCCACAGCAAATCGTTTACTCTTTAAATGCATTTGAATATTAGAACACCACATATTCAAATTCAGTGAAAATTCATTAACAATATGATCAATTAAAATTTAAATTATAAATCAAATAAGGAGCAAAATCCTTGGAATTAAAAGTAGAGGGACTTAGGGTCGAACAAAAAAATTGAGAAAATCAAAAACTGATTTGAAATGTATTGTTTGGTTCTATTTATATTTAATTCGATTCGATTTTTATCTAATTTTTACTTAAATCTATTTAGTTTGGTTTATTTTTTAGTTCATAATATTAAAAAAAAATTAATGAATCAAACTCTATTTTTATTTAAATTTAATTAATTTTAATTTTATCTTTTTTGTAATATAAAAAAATATTTTATATTAAAATTAATGAAAAAATATTTAGAAAACTATACACATTTAAAAAAAAATTCCATGAATTCAGATCGATTCAATTACCTTGTATATTCAACTCGATTTCCATTCCATTTTTTTAAAAACCAAAATACTATTTGGTAATCCAATTCATTCTAAAACCAATCTAATCCGAACCGTTATCGCTTTAGAGGGATTAAACATAAAATGTATGAAGAGTATAAAAACTGAAACACGAAATCAAACCTTTCTGACTACAAGTTTGGACCAAAAACCCTACACAATTCTCATGTAATTTCTCGTTCCATCTGGTGTGGTTTGTATATTTTAACTTTTTGCAAACCAGCTGTAAAGTTTAGAAGGACAACAAAAGGGATGACCATATATGAAGAAGCAGTGAAAATAAAGAAAAAACATGGCTTACTTTTTTATACTACCTTCTTCTATCTGTTTTCCTTTTTTGACTCCAATCTGAATCCCCAATACAATAACCAATTAAAATGTTATCATCCCAACCTATCAATAATGCTTTTTTTTTTCTCAACACAACATAAATTTCAACGTGAGTGAGCCGTAGGAATCCACTTTTTCTCCACTCATTTGTTTGTTTTCTCTTCACACTAGTAACCCCTAACCTATGATAAAAATCTTATATGCACACACACTTTTTTTTTTGTCATAACTCTTCGATATCGTTGGTTATATTAGGTTTTGATTTAATTCAATCTTGAGTCGGGTTAGAAGATTTTTTTCTATCTATAAGATTTGAATCTAAAACTTTACTTAAGAGATATCAAACTCCTTATTACTTTACCTGATAAAATTAGTTTATTTAACGTATACAAATTTAAAATAGGGTGTGAAGTTTAATTTGTCATACATGATTAAGGGTTGGTTCCAATCGTATTATAATTCCGGGTAACCAAATAATATTAATTCATTTGGTTTTAGTTTGATTTTATCGAACTATATGCGGTTTTTTATTGGAAAACTAGGTTTGTGGTTGAATCGATATTGTCAACTGTTTAAAAAATTTATGAAAATAATTTTATTTTAATCTTATAACTATTTTTGTATAATTTGATTATAATTTTTTTTAAATGTTATTTTAAGATATTTTATTTAATTTTGTAACCGTGAATATAAATATAAATATAAAATAGTATGTAATATTTCAAGACAGAACGGGTTGAATTTGGGAAAATTTTCATTCTTCAAGGTCAAGTTCGAATGTTACAATTTCGGATTTAAGAGAAAATCGAAATAAGATGATTGAATAAAAAAGAAAAACAAAAAAAAAGAAACCCGCCCTATTATCATACCTAATATCGGTAATGAGCTTTAATCAAGAAGTAATAACTGGGAATGAATGTGGGGAATGGGAAACTCTGACCTTAACATGAAAGTCTACCATATGCCATTGTAACATTGATGGCCTACACACAAGTGAAGAAATATGTAAAAATAGACATGGAAGTCATAAGTAAATATATGGGGTAAGGGGGACCATACCATAGAGGGAGAGCAAATGGAGGAGGAAGCAATATTTGATGGGAATGGACCCGATGAAATCAGAAATGGAGGGCACCCCAAGATCACTGTCAACTTGCCTTTGGCAATGCATATCAATTGCGTGAACCAAATAATTGTGCCAAACTCCTTATTTGTTACATCCCTTTGTGTTAAATAGTTAATGCCCGATAGTACCCAATCGGCATCCAATGTTTTGGCTGTGGCCACTATCTCCACCAAATGCCAAATTTGTATACCATGTCGCCCCCTCAACCCTTTGTAATGTAACCATATCTTCAATTTGTACAACCTGCCTCATTATTGTGGGAACATGTCATCCAACTCTTTTCACTTAATATTCTTTGGCATATCAGTAGTTTAAATATGAGTAGCGATTGTATAAAAATATAATTTCATGTTATCTATATTTCTTTTCAATAGGAGAATGACAAATCAAATTAATCATTCTGATTTTCAGCTTTTTCCTCTTGACAAAAATTCAAATCCAATTAAAATTGTTAAATTAGAAGGAAAAATCTGATTTGTTATTCAACTATCAAAAAGATATAAGGGTAACGTAGAATAACAGTTTCATACAATCTTTTCTCATTACCTAATTGTTAATAACATATTTACCACTTTGAGACATTGTATTTATTTAATTCCAAGTCCCTTGCTTAAAATATTATCCACTATCTACCTTACAAATCTTACTTTCCACTATTGGATTTTACAATGATGAACCCTTGTAATTCGGACTGGAATCAATTGGGTTCGGATCATTCAAGTTTTCTAATAATATATTTTTTTAATTGGATCATCTTTGATTTAAATCCTTTTACACTATTTTAAGTTGGGATAATTTCGAATTTAGAACATTTTTAGTTTAGATCGCTTTTAGATTCGAGCCGTTGACATTTATAATCAAATTGAGATTAGAACAAGCTGTATCTTTTTTGAACAATCTCAGTATTCCTTCTAATAATATCTATTTGTTTTGATATAATGTCTAGAATTACTCATATCTCCTCCCCAACTCATAAATAAAAGAATAATACACTTTAATACACTCGAATCTATATTGAAAAATTAAACTAAGACTCAATCGACAGAATAAGTTGATATCATCTGATTGTGGAAATATATATAATAAAGTTGAAAGAATCAAGGAAAAAGAAAATGGGCTTATAATCAAAGAAAGGGTTGTAAATTGAGCGAGGACAGAGGAAAGGACATTGAAACTGTGTGATAAAAGCTGAGCAAGAACAGCTCATCGATTAGCTTGACTTGTCTAATTAATAAACAACCCTATCTAACATACTAAATGAACTGACGCGACTGCTTGGTTGGTTACCCATCTTAGGACACCTTTGTACTGGAATAATGCAATCCCTCCTTCATTTTCATCTAAAACTTACCCAAAATCACATTCCAAAATCCGATAATCACATTAAATTTTGATTAAATTCAAAATCGGACCTCTAAAAGGGATAAAAAGTTCCCATTATAACTCAATGTAGAAAAATAAAAAAAAAAAAGTAAAGTGGGTTATGGAGGTGGGTGGGAGCTTCTCCCTGGGTTAATGGCACTGCGTTATTACATTTTTTTATTATTAAAAAAATTTCACTTCTTAAAGCAGTAAAAGATTTATTGCAATGCCAATGGCTTCTTGTAGGGTTGGCTTTTTGGCCTCAAGAGTCCCTTTTCATGGTCAGAGAAAAGGACAATTGAACTATTGGAGGTTTTTATGTCTTCCAGGGTCACCCAGACAGCCACAATAACTTTGCACCTCAAATTTCACTTTGCTACCATCTACTAAGAATAATTAAGCTTTTTATACATTTCATATTAAAGATGTGTTTGGCTTTTAAATTTTTAGCTACTTTTCTTGTAAAATATAAAATACTAAAGAAAATTATGTTTTGTTGAAAAATTAAAATTGATTCTTGGAAAATAAAAATGAAATTTGGTGAAGAGAAAAAAGGGTTTCGTTGTTTTACTAAAAATATTTTTTATAAAATTGGAAAAAAATTAGAAACAAAGAATTTTTTTTAATTTTATCAGTTTAAATCTACAAAAATATTTTTTTAGTAGTTTTTAAATATCAAACCTTTCAACATAATTTAAATCATATAAATTTAAAACATTTTTTATTTTATTTCTTTGGCTTTAATAGTAAATTGCTCTTAAATTTCATTCTAATTCATATATTTATCTTTAAAGTCAGGGTGGATTTAGGGGTGCGGGGATGTCGCCCCCTTAAAAATTTTAAAATTTTTGAATTATATATATAAATTATTATGTATTTTAGATTTAGTGTTTACATTGTATAACATTCACTCCTATTGACTAATTTGTAGTTCATATAATTCGCCCCTTAAGTCATACGATTATACTTTATATTAACAAAGTATTTTTCAGTTTTTAATTATATAACTTTAATAATAATAATATAGAAAAGTTGCACATGAAGATTCAATTGGAGCATTTTCAACTTGATGCTCATCAAAGCACAGAGTTATAGAAAGCTTCTACAGTTGTCGAGTTGTGTTAAGTGCTAGCTAAGACAAATAAGTTAAGTATTTATCATCTTCTTGATAGAATTATTCGACTTGTGCTAACTCTTCTTGTGTCTACTACAACAATTGAACCAGCATTTTCAACCATGAAAATTATGAAGACAAGGCTTCGCAACAGAATAGAGTATGATTTTCTTTCAACTTACATAGCTTGAGAATTTTCAACAGACTCTATCGTTGATGAATTCAATCTTATGAAAAAGCGAATGGTGTAATTTAGGATGCCTAATAATGAGAAATAGGATTAAAACCAAATTTTTTAAATTTAATTTTTGAAATTATAATTATATTAATGAAAATTTTAGTATAGTATTAGTTATTCTTTTTTGCATATTAGAAAGAAATATTTAATTTTATATAGTGTGCTTTTTTCTTTTAATCTTTTTACAGTTAAATCATTCACGCTTTTTAAAAAACATTAAATTGATTTATTTGATAAGAAAAAAAATATCCAAGAATAATTGATACTTTTTTACATTAAAAAGAAGGTCGTTTAGATTTAAAAGTTTCACTCGTAAAAGTTTGAATCCGTCCCTGTTTAATGTTATTTATAAAAGTTGTACTTAAATGTACAACGAACTTTCAAATTTACATGTCATGTTCTTATTGATTAAGGGTGAGTTTGGATGGGTGATTAGGTGCGATGCGTTTAACTTACTTTTTGTCTTACGTTATAGTATCGTTACAGTATTTAATCTCACTGCCACTACTGTCTTTATACCATTCACAACTAAACACACCACTCATCCAAACTCACTTTAATATTTTTTTCGAATACAACAAGAAAAAGTTAATAATTTTAAGATTTTAAGATTCAATATGTGATATTGAAAAGTGTAATTGTTGTAAACTCAGTTAATTAATAACTCGGTACGTCATTTTTAATTTTAAGACAAAATAATCCCCTCTTGAAAATTAAATTTTATAATGGCTATAAACGGTGAATATTCTCACTCCAATGTACGGAAATGGAATTTCCCAACTATTGAAACTTGTCTGATCTGTCCCCACCTGCATATATCTATGTATGTCTGGTTCTCAGACAAAGATTTTGAGTATCTTTTTGCAGGCAAGAGGCTACAGAATTTCAAACAGGGTCTTTGTTTGTGCAATAAAAGTTTTTTAAGTGATTGCCCCAAGTCCCAAACCCAACTTTTCCTATTGTAAGTATAGCCATTTTCATCATATTAGACCCACTCCCTCTCTTTTAATAGATATATATATACATCCTTTGCTTTTAGGCTTCAGTAAATTCGAGTAAATGGAGTTGCTTAGAATCGAATATAAATTTTTATGTTTATATAATATAGAAAAAAATTAATTGCACTCTTTTTTTTAATATAACTCAAATTTTAAATTGGTTCAAAATTTAAAAAATATTTTTTTAAAAAAAATAAGTGTCTCAATTTGTAAATATATATATACCTATTATATGAATAATTTATATTGATATATTTTTTAACACGTTTGATTCGTTTCTTATAATAGACGTCGATAATGATAATAGAATGATTGCAAAAAAAAAAAAAACAAAGAAACACAAATTTTACGTGGAAACCATTTTAAGAAAAAAACTACAGGTAGAGGAGAAGAAATTCACTAATGTTGAAAAATGAATGATATAATAAAAGTTTCAATTAGATCTATTTAAGGGTTGAAAAACCTTATTTTAATCAATGTTAAATAAAAGAAGTGTAGTTCTATATAAATTTTACTTGTGTGGCATGGTCTGTACTGCGAGGGTCTGTTGCAACTCCAATCTGGTATTATGCTTAATGGGATCTATGGGGGGTTTCCGCTCTCGACCTTTTGCCCCCACAGATCCCTTTATTTTGTCACTATATTTTATTTCTTTAACAATTGATGAGATTCGGGTTAGACAACTCTAAGATATACCATTCATGCAATAAATATATATTAAATACGCTTTATGGAATACCATTTTACCTAAAGCTGGTAAAAAAGGCAAAGGCAAGCATTTGAAGAAACTTCGAATATCCCAAAAACTTAATCAATTAATAACAATTTTGGATGAGAGAAAAGGGCATTTGAGATGGTAATCTTCTGGTTAAAAAGGAATTGCAGTAAATAAGTATGGTAAGAAATAGAATTACCCCTAGTTTCATTGAGTTCACTGGAGTATAAGCGTCCTTTTGCTGTCTTTGCACTAATTAATCCTCAGTAACACCGTGGTGATTGTCACACTCACAACAATCTATTACTAGTTCATCACCACTATACTAAATTAGTTAGAATGTCAAAATCCCAACTGACCCACAATATTACAAAATAGGGTTTTGAAAGTTTTCGCCATTGTTTCAGCACAAAACCTCTCACACAGACACAAATTTGATGCTCCCAATGAAAGGAACCAACAAGTAAGCCCACTCACAACACATAGTGACATACAATTGCTGCCAATACTGATGTGAACAAACCATCCAAAAAGTGGTTTAGCAATGGAGTTGGGAGACGATGGGGACATCACGTTCCTCGTTTTGTTTTATATTATTTACACTTTTGGTTATATATATGTTCCTATCTGGTTTCACAGTGAGGATGCAACGAATCATTTTACATCCGCTAATCACATCGGGTTGCAACTAAATTTGGAGTTAAACTACAAGGTCAAAGCTCAAACTCAGTAACTCAGTAACTTCTTACCATTGGATTTGCTGACGCCATTGTTTTATCCAATACAAAGTAGATGAGCCTTTGGGCATGCCAGATTTCTAGAATGAGAAGTATTGTGGACCACTTTTTCAATTTTTCTTTTTTCTTACTAAGTTGAAGGCAAAACCCGTGACTGTGTTCCATGCTGCATAAAGAATTAATCACAGCAGGATAAACATAGTATTTGAATGGTATGGAAAGTGATGGAAATTACTGTAATATTTCAACCGCACCATTTCACCATTCTTGAGAGAAACTCAATCATATATTTAGTTTAATTTTGTAAAAATTAATATATAAAATTTCGAGCGATAAAAATAAAAAATAAAAATAAAAATTCGCCCTGACCTCAATGTTGCCATTCATTTTGACATTGGGACTTGTTCTGGCTGAGTTATAGTTGTACAGCCCAGATGCATATAAACACCCGGTGGTCCTTGTGAACAAAATTAAACCCAAAAAAAGGAAGCTGGCCTATTATTGGAACAGCACCCATGAGCCCAACACCATACTCAATTTGGTCCCGACTTGCACTTCTTTGTTACGTTTTCTGTATGGATGTTGCAGAAAGACGTGATCATATTTTCTTTGAGTGCAATTTTTCAAGAAAGATGTGACAGTCAATTTTGCGCCTTTGCTCCATTCATAGGGTTATGGGAACTTGGAGACAAGAGTTAACTTAGGCGATATTGAAACTTAAAGGAAAGGCCTTACATTGTTGCTATATTCTAAGTTGCTTAGAGTGCATATTTGTATGTGATATAGAAACAGAGGAACAAGAGGTATTTTGATACATCTTTATTGACTGAAGATGCAGATTAAAGAGATTGTGCGAGCTCGCTTAGGAGGAAAACTAATCAATAGAACTGATCCTATTAATGCTTCACTTTGTGCTTCTTGAGATATCATTGGTTAACTTGGATTAATGAATTTCATCATTCATAAATAAATAAAAAAGTTAAATTATTTTTTACTAAAATAGCTTGATTTAAAATTTTACCTTTGGGAAGGATCAAATATATATATTTCCATTTAACAATGAAACTTAAAGAGTTTAAATTGAATTATTAATATTTGTTAGGGACTAATGTTATAACTTTACCATTTAAGATGACACTCTTAAAATTTAGTGTAATGGAGGATCAAAAGCGCTCATAACATAGAGAACATTTTGATGAAAGCCTATTTATACTAAGTTTCAAATGTTAGGTTTGTTGTATGTAAAGTACGTAATTTTTTTTTAATTCATTAATTAATATATTTTCTATAATCTCAAAAAATTAATTTTTTTATTAATTAAATGAGAATTTGTTTACTTTTTTCTTAAAAATAAATATAGAAAATAAGATATCTTTTTAAAAGTAGTAAAATAGTAAGTCATTAGATAAAATAATTTAAGTTAAAATAAAATCAATATTTAACCAAAAAAATCAATTAAATATTTAATTAATACATAAATCTATTAATAATAATATACAATTTTGGAAATATAAAAAAATAAATTGTAATATTAATTGGAAAAAATAAAAAAATAAAAAAGTTAAACAACATGCACTAATTATAAACATATTTAATAATAATGATTAAGAAATAATTTCCTATTCAAAACAAATCCATAAAATGGTTTTCACCTATATCAAATAAATTAGTGTAAGGACTCATTATTGGTCGATGTTGAAAAACTCGATTTTGGAGCCCCATTTTATAAACCGAGTTGTTCCAGAAAAATTAAATCGAGAAGTTTACAAGACGAATAGAGAATTAGAGAATAGAATTGATTCCTTAGTAATTAATGCATAAGGACTGATTAGTAAAGTAGCAAACATTAGAAAGATAAAGTGAATAATTAAGCAAAGCCTTTGAGAGTAATTAAACCATGGCTTCATTTAGTTAGTGGGAAGCCTTGATTAGTTCCATTAACCTCCACTAACCATTTCACCATTAAATATTTGCCATTAGATTAATTATATTAAAACTTGTTTAAGTTAAAATTAAAGGAAACTAAGGCCATTTCTTCTCTAGTGTCGCCAAACAAAAGAAAAACAAAAATTTGAAGGTTTCTCTCATTTTCGATCAAGTGGAGAAGGAAGAAGAAGCTCTCCAAAACCTTAAGTCCCTCTAGAATTTCTTGTAGTTTGAGTAGTTACCATGGTTGAATGTTTAGAAATTTTAGAGAGGGGAAGTAAACAACTCGAATTTAGATGTGTTTTTGGATAGTTAGTGGTTCTTATAATATAATTTAAAAGTCGGAATTAGATTCAATCGAGAGAATTTTGAGTTATGTAAGAACTGGATATTAGGGTTTTAAATAATCAAGTTAATGTATATCATTTTTAATTTAAATGATTTGTTGTTTGAATGTGAGAATCTAATATTATTTTTATGTTTGAATTATCAAACATAGTTAAAGAAATAATCGAAAATTCAAAAGAGAAAAGACCGGCATGTTACGATTTGTGCTAGCCTAATTCAATTGGCTTACATAGCTTATTAAGTAGTTAAGCTTGATGACTTATGATATGAACTATCATGGTTTGATGATTTTGAAAGTTGTTGGTATGTTTTAAATAATAAAATGATTTTGGCTATGTTATTATCATGATATTTATGAACGGTTCATGTTTTGATAATCTTCAAAAGAGAAAATGTCCTATTAAACTAACAGAGATGTGATTCGGGGTATAGTTGACATGTTTGTAGCGTGTTTGAAGGGCTTTACACTTCGTGCACGACGCCTTCTAGCCGTGTACTTATGTGTACTTGATGTGTTGGATGATTATGCTCTCATGAGATCATTGGTGCGATGGAGGAATCCCATGTATCTGATCTTTGAGTATGCATTTGGTTCATAGAGACAAAAATATTATTATATGGATCTGTGTATCCGATCATTAGTGTGATGGAGGAAACTCATATGATGTGCTTTGCGGTAGAAAAGGGGGTTGGCAATGCTATGGAAAATCAAATTAAAGCTCAAGCTGAGTCGTACGGACATGGTGCAGCTTGAGGGTGATCAAGCTCTAGTTCCACTGATCCGCTTGGATAGAGATACAGAGATTGTTGGACGTAGGGTAATATGAAGGGCATTATTTAGGGATGCTGCACAAGTTTCACTTGAAGGTATATAGCAGCTTGCATATCATATTTTGCATTTTTTTTTTTTCAAATTATTAGTCGAATCAAATTCTAAATACGAACATGATACATGCATTAAACATGTCGTAGTAATGCGTTTTTAAACATATCCTCTCATTTATTAGGAGCAAAGGCATGAAAATCAGTACAACATATATGTATTCCTTACCCGTGGTTTGGTAAATATCTTACTAACTTGAAATCAGCATTATTGTTTTATGCAGTGAGAATGCATCTTGCTGGGCATCCATCTGCACCAACCATCCTCAAAGGTAGGCAATGAACCGTATACTTCCCCGGCTTGATTCCATCGAGGTCTAGACCTTCGACTATAACGATTTCCTGAAGAAAATCAATCAGTTTTAGTAATGCACTCCAACACTAGTCTTTGTTCATATAACTAAAAATTAACATGAGAAACCTCTTTGTTCTTACCCGACTTTTCAGCAATATATGATGAGTAGGGGCAGCATCAACATAAGCAGAAATAGATAGGTAATCGATTCCTACAATTCATACAGACAGATCAATGGTTACCAAACACGTTCTGTTGAGGCGAGTTTTAAACTGAAATAACGACCGGACCGACATTTATGCGCCATAATTAAAGCACAATCTATGGCACAGATGTTTCAACTCTCAACCCCAACATGTCTCGTTGTTAACAAAGAGAAACTGAAATCTTACCAACGAGTTTGATGTCGGTGTTATCAACCAACCATTGCGCCCCATCCTTCTTAAACCCTGTGAAGTCTGAAGCAAACTCTCTCCTATGCATCAACCTCCTAAACAACAAAGTTGACATGTATTTCCACGACGTTTCAGCATTACTATGATTGCTTTATGAATAGGTAAAATGCGAACGTAAGTACGTTTATGTTTACCTGTCTGTATTAAGTGTTTTGAAAAGCACACGATGAACTCCCCGGGGAATATTCAACGACTTCATAACTTCAGCTGTGGGTTGAACATATTTTAGGTAGTGATTACTACAACTCAACACAAATAAAAGTTTATAAAGATGATGCACAGAGTTCTATTTTGTGATGTTGCATTAGAGCATCCTTGCACTTATGACCTTGTATTAGAGCTTAAGGGGGCAAATTGTACTTCTTGTATTAGAGCTTAAGGGGGCGAATTGTATGAAATACAATTTGACCAGGGGGCGAATGTTATACAATGTGGACACTAAATCTAAAATACATAATAATTTATATATAAAATACAAAAATCTGAAAATTCCAAGAGGGGCAATCTCCCCTGCGCCCCCCTGGATCCATCCCTGACCTCTTCAGCCTATTCAGGCATCGAGAGGCGCCCCTGGGCTCTTTTCATGTTATCAACATGATTCTCTAACATGTTCAATATTCAAAACTCGAAAGCATCCCTGATTATAACTA
This sequence comes from Gossypium longicalyx, assembly GCA_025698465.1. Lineage (NCBI taxonomy): Eukaryota > Viridiplantae > Streptophyta > Magnoliopsida > Malvales > Malvaceae > Gossypium > Gossypium longicalyx. Next base: position 91,276,875 of record CM047007.1, on the reverse strand, counting down.
GCAGGCAAGGTTTTATGATTAAACTAGTTATAACTGCATACAAATCCCAGAAACAGGAATGATTGTAGAGTGAGCTGAAGTGACATTTAGAACCCCCAAAAGTTGTAGCAAATAAAACATGTATGATCATCAATTAAAAAGGAAAGTCCATCATACCAGTAATGTTCTTGTTTCTTGGAACATCAACTACTAGAACAGGACCTACACAAACAATAAAATATGTATGATCATCAATAATATCTCCAGCTCTAGCAAACCATAGAGATTAATGAGCTAAGTTGCAAAGAACTACCAAATTTCCAACAATGTAAACACCAAGCTAAAGGGCAAAAAAAAAAAAAAAAAAAAACCAGTTTACCAGTAAGTGTTTGCAGGCTAAGTGTGGAAACATCAAAGCCCTCCTCATAATACTTTTGAAAGAAGTGGCTAGGGGCATCAACGTGAGTTCCAGTGTGGGTTCCCAGCTTAAACTCGGACATATTAGCCATGGACCCATTTTTAATGCTGGAAACAAGCCAAATGAAGTGACCAAGTCCCTTCTGGGAGTCAAAAGTGGGCAACTGGGAAGTGATTTTGTGAGTTATATCAAAGATTTTGGCATTACCATCACCGTAAACTACAGCAGAACTGGAAAGGATACAGAATAGCAGCAGGAGCTTGTTATTATTGTTCATGGTAGTAAACTAGTTTCAGATTAAAGAAGCTTTGAGGAGTGTTAGTGTGTTACAGCTGGTGAGTTCTCTATAAATGACTGATAGGAAATAGATATTGTCCTGGGAATAGATCTTGGCAGGTGTTGAATTGTCAATTAATACAGATCTAAATTGTCAAACATGTTGATCTTTAATTTATGAGAATGGACTATGTCAACCCTATCCTTTTTATAAATTAGATTTTTTTCTTAATTTTTAATATTTTTAATTAGATTTAAATTTTTTTAACAGGAAAAAAAAAGTTAAAAATAGAAGAAAAATCTAATTTGTTATTCTCTTATTGGAAAGGGATAACGATACAGTTTTATACAATCACTTTCTTAATTTTATATATATTGAAATCATCGGATTTAATTAAGATGAGCATCGGAACAAATCGAGTCGAATCAAATGAAAAAAACTTCGATTTAATTCAGTTGATGAGTCTTATTTTATCAATTTAACTCTATTTGAGAATTTTTCAAATTGAGTGAAATGAAATTCAAATCAAATTGAATCGAATCAAATTGAGTGAAATTATTTGAGTTAAATTAAGAAAAAATTAAACATGTCAAATTAAAATTTTGTTACAATATTAATTAATTCAATATTAGAGCACATAAATTCGAAACCATATTTATTTGAAATTTTTTTTAAGAAAAAATATATATTTTAGTAGGATAAACTTAAATCATTAATTAATTAATTTAGGTTCACAAAATTACTATTTTAGAAAATTTTTAAAGTTTTAAAAAAATTATAAAATTTGAAATTTTTATAAATATATTAAATTTTAAAAATTTATTTTGATTTTTTCTTGAACATTCTGCTTATTTTTAAAAGACAAAGACCAAAAGAGTATTTACAATAATCTGTTATTCAAATTATTCAAGTTATTTGAATTGTAAAATTCAACTTGACTCAAACTCGAAACTCGAATTACTTATTCGAGTTGACTCAAGTAAATAAAATAACTCAATTCGATTAACTTAAAATTTTTATTTATTTTTTTAATCATATCATTTTACTCTTTTCTATTTTTATTGTTAATCAATTATGTCTTCAAAATGCGAAAGAATTTCAATAAAAATTATGAGACTTGAAAAAACGAGTTTATTTTAGATTTGGATTTTATGAATTAACTTTTAGTGCTAGTGTTGATGCCATGGTTTTCTTTTAGCAGCCTGGTGAGGAGGTTTGTACTTATCTCCTGTCTGGATTTTTATAATAATAATAATAATAAATAAATAAATAAATTATCAACATCTTTATAATAAATAAATAAATAAATAAATAATAATAATAAACAATCACATGTCTTAAAATAATTTCAACACGTTACTACAAAATATCACTCAAATGGCTTCATTTTTGTTGACTTGTGTTTTGGGCTTTTGTTGGCTTAAAATTTTGGTATTGAAAATTTTGTACATAAATGTCAAGGGTAAATATGCATTTTAATACTTGAATTTAGCTTTAATGTTTAAATCAGTACCTAAAGTTTTTTTTGGTCCAATTAGATGCTTGAACTTAGGTTTAAGGTTCAATTTGGCACCTAAAATTTATTTTGGTCCAATTTGAGTACCTGAAGTTGGTTCCCTGGCTCAAATTGGTATTTAAACTTGACTTTTTAATCCAAATTAGTACTTAATTATTTGATCCAATTTGAATTAGGAAACCAAGTTCACACTACAATCCTTGAAGCTCAATTTATGTGTCTATCTGAATATAAAAACTTTTAAGTATTAATTTAAACCTAAAGACAAAATTAGAGAGCTAATATATATTTACTCATATAAAAAAGTTTTCAAGTGCAATCATAGTTATAAGTATAATATATGTTTGAAAAATTATCAAATTGGTACAAACCACAATTTGTAAATTAAAATTAAAATAAATCTAACCATATATCATATGGTGGGATTTATACTTAAAATAAATATAAAAAATAACTTACTTACATGTAATGGAGCTCAAACTTAGTAATTGTGGTTGCCAAAGTTTCATCTTGTCAAAATTGGTTCCAATAAAGTTTAAAAACAAACTTTTACAATAATTATAAAATTTAATTTCATAACATAGTTATATTTATTTTAATATTATTAATTATTCAATTACCATTAAAAGTAGTCTAATAATATTTTTTGAGTATAATGATGATTCAAACTTGGGATATTCTGACGAAAGTTGGGCCATAACTTTATGTTTTATAATTTTTAAAATAATTTTACATTTTAATCTTATTATAAAATACTTCACAACTCGAAATCCAACTCATCTTGCGGGATGCCTCACCATCTCGTTAAGTGATCTCATTACACCTCACCACCTCATGAAGTTATCTCGTCACACCTCACCATATTACAAGGTGATCCCGTCATGTCTCACCATCTACCTAAGTGATCCTGTCATACCTCACGAAGTGGAGCATGAAGGACATGCAAGCACTACTTGCCTCTTATAGTGATACCTGGGTGTGAATTCTACCAAAGAGACACATTTAAGGGTACATGTCGAGCCTAAAGGGGAACATGTCATATGCATGGTACCTAGTTTTCCCCTAGCACGTCACATTAAGAAACTATGCCTTATAAATATGAAAGAGTTGCTCCAAATGAGAAGAGGATGGAAAAAAATCAACAAATTGGTACAGTAAGCGTTGAGGCACTTCCGGCTTTTAGATTGAATAAAGACCTATATGACTCACCCAAATGAGAGATCCTCCATCACAAATTTTTCACACCGAAATGTGAGAGGAGAGGCTAGTAATCATTCCAATGAACTCGACCTCTTCAAGTATCAACCCAAAAAATTGGGCAACTCAAACCAGTAGGAAGCCCACTATGCTCTCAACCTTAATTTTCCATCAAACCAATAGATTTCTAACTCATCTAACTAGGAGACTCCCCAACAGCAGCTGGTAAGCCTACAAGCACAAATACACACCTTAAAAGAGTAGATGTCCTAACAAAACACCAAATGTGAGTAGCAACAACTTTTCTATTACGAGACAAAATGAAGAGATAGTGTGGAAGATGCAATCAACTCATTCAAACCATCATGATAGTGTTGTGCCTCTATAGGAGGAGGGATGTGGGACACATGCAAGGCCATGATAGCATGAGGTGGATGCTTTGCATCAGGATGTCCAAGCTTTATAGCCAAATGTCTAGGATATGGATTGGATTTTTTGTTCCAACAATCCTTTGGATCTAGAAATTACAACTGTAAGTTTGCCTCCAAAATTTAATGTGCCAAAGGAAGTCTTTGAGGGAAAAAGGGGCTCACGAACACATTTAATGCTATACAATGACTATATGAATGTCCTAGGAGCTTCGAATGCTACGAGGTGTAAGGCTTTTTATATGACTTTGACAGGAAGTGTTAAGGATTGATATTTATCTTTGTCGTAGGGCTCTATTAGGAGCTTCACGCAGCTAGGTCAGATGTTTTTAGGAAGACTCTGCGTTCACAAGACAATTATAAGCACACCAATAGGCTTAATATAAGTCAAGTAGAGGCTTTGCAGGAGTACATAAAGCGTTTTCATGCAACAATATTGAATAAAAAAACATGAAAAAATAGTGGGTCATTGATGCTTTTATCATGGGGGTATTGAATGAGCATGTTTAGTATTCGTTCATAAATAACAGACCGCAAAACCTGACAGACCTCTATGAAAGGGATCACAAATTCGTAGAAGCGGAAGAAATAAAAAGGTCAACTTGTAGTTCTTTTCACTAGGAGGATAGGTAAGTTACGCAAGCAACAAATACTCAATATACAACAAGAACAAACATGGATGACCCCAATTGGTAAGGAGAAAGTAGAGAAATGAGCAAAAAAGAGTTAGCTTAAGCACAACAAAAAGCAACCAGGTATTTCACAATTTTATTATGTGATATTCAGTCTATCTTTATCTTAGTTTTAGTTAGTTAAGTTTCTTGAATTCATTTCTTTTAGATACATCCTTGCACTTGGAACATCCTCCATTTAAAGAAATGTTATGTGTAAGCACACTAAATTAATTTAATGAATTAGGCTTATTTCTATCATTTATTATAGTTTCAAGTTAGCTGATAAGCACTAGTTTAACGCCCTGAATAATTTATTTTTGCTTTTATAAATTTTGACACAAATATGTATTTGCTTTAATGGTTAAGTGTTCTGGGTGTGTGTATGAGGTATTGGGTTCAAGTCTTACTTTTGGCAAATTTAGTTATTTTTTACACTAGCCTTATCCTTACTAGGTAGTCTTATATTATATTGTTTGTAAACTTATATTAGAATGAGCTTGCTAGTTCAGGTGGTAAGGAGTTAGCTTGTTAGAGGTCTTGTGTTCGAATTCTCATACAAGCATGGATGTTAATTTTTGTTTTGATTGTCTGAGAGAGTTTGGATGGATTTGGAAGTTTGTGTAAGTAGATGAGAGAGTGGGTAGTTGAGATTGGGTTAGTAGGAGATTATACCTAAAATTAGGGAACTGTGAGATTTTATTTATTTTTAATTTTTAATTTTATTACTTTTCTCTCTCTTCCCAAATTCCCTCTTATGTTAATTTCTTCAATTTTCTAAAGTTGTATTTTCCTTTCTTTTCCCTTTCTGACATTTTTCCCCTTCTGACATTTTTCCCCTTCTCTGTAAATCTTTACTTCTTTCTTCTTCGATTCTATTCATGAACCTATCATTCAATCGTGTTACTAGCATTTTCGGGTTCTTTAATCGGTTTGATAAGTAGAATTTTGTTTGTCGTTAACTTTTGGTTTTTGATATGTTAGCGATGTTAAATGGTAGCCATTAATTGGTGATTAATCTATGAAATATGTGATTAGGTAAAGTTTGCGAGGCGAAAAATTACACTTCAACGGCTTAGTACATGTTAGCGGGGGTTTATCGTCGACGGTAAGTTCTTAGGCATTGTTGAATTTCTATAGTGAATTTGTATTTTGGTTACTAAATCGGTGTTTGGGGTACTGGTTTTTAGGTTTGAAAGGGCTCGGGATTACTTTCGCATCAAAACTGTACCAAGTGTGTACCTAAAACATGAGAAATCGAGGTTTGGTGAAAGCCAAAAAAGGGCACTGTCGACGCCACACGAACGTGTGCTCAATCGTGTAGCTGGTCGTGTGTGACACACGGCCGTGTGACTGCCAATGGTGTGGCCGTGTGCAACACACAGTCGTGTGACAGCAAATGTGTGACCGTGTGGGCCACACGGGTAAGGCCAATTTGGGCGCGTAGGCCACACGAACATGTGGGCTCAAAATTCTGAATTTTTTTCTAAGGTTGCACGAGTCGTTTCGATCGACTGTGGGTCTATCGTAGGGTCAGTAAGTGCTAACCAAACCCTATTTTATATGATCTAATATTCACGCGATCGATCGAGTAAGAAAGCGATATGTATATCATCCGATCGCATTTAAGTATGTATGTTATCTGTATACGAGCATGTTAAGCATGTTAAATCTGTTAATTCTGTATCTGTAATCTGTATCTGTGTTTGGGGTGAGATTTGTATATGCAGAGAAAGTGATCTGTACAGTGACCTTTCATCTATTCTGACAGCTTAACTGTATATTATTTGTTATGTGTCGCATAGACACTATATGGTGTGTAGGGATAGGTGGGTGATTTTAACCCCACATTGTGTGATGGATTAGATGAAAATGATGTGTAGAGGATGGGGGTATGATTCTGTACATCTGTCTGGATTATTTAATTCTGATATATGTATCTGCTAAGGACTTAGGTCCGTATTTGTATCTGTTCTACATATAAGAATACTATGTACATTTGCATGTCTATCTCTGTTAGGGTACACATTGAGTTTATGAAAACTCATATATGTTTGTCTATTCTGTACAGGTAACCCTCGGACATAGGCGAGTCGATGCGACAGAGGCTTAGCAGTGACCACTAGTTAAAACTGCCTTTGAGTTTTCAGTATTTTTAAAATTCTGGATTTATTTGAAAGTTTGTAATTTTTGGGACTCTCTGGACTGTATAGTTTTAACTGTTGGTTTTGGTTTTGATTGTTTACTATCCTACGTTGTTTGTCGAAATGATTTACGAAAACGACGGTTTTATGCAAACAAAGGTTTTTCTGGAAACATGAACTGGGTTTCTAAAATATAATGACTTTTAAGATTTCCGCTGTAAATTATGTTTTGGCGAATGAATAAACTCACGATGGTTTCAGTATTAAACAAGTAAATTAATATGTTTTGTAAATTTTGGACACTTTATAACAAGTAGCTTTATAAGGTTTTTGTCGAAATAAAAACAGTTTCAAAACCTTTCTTCGTAGCACTTTCAGATTCAGCCATAACGTTTAGGCCGGGTTTGGGGTGTTATAACTAACATCCTACGGTTCATTAATTTACGATCGTAACCTCCCACTTACGACATTTTTAGAATCTTACAGTTTGTTGATTTACGATGGCAACCTCCTACTTATGAGATTTTAAGAATTTTATGGTTCACTAATTTACGATTGTCACCTTCTACTGACAAGATTTTAAGAATATTGCAATTCACCCATTTACGATTGTGACCTTTTACTTACAAGATTTCAAGAATCTTATGGTTCGTTGATTTACAATCGTAACCCTTTACTTACAAGATTTCAAAGATTTTACGTTTGGTTGATTTACGATTATGACCTTCTACTTATAAGATTTTAAGAATCTTATGATTCATCGATTTACGATCGCAACCATCTACTTACAAGATTTTCAAAATCTTATAATTCATTGATTTACGATCGCGACTTCCTACTTATAAGATCTTAGAATTTCGCAGTTCATTGATTTTAGATTGCAACCTTTTACTTACAATATTTTTAAAATCTCGCAGTTCGTCGATTTGAAATTGCAACCTTTTAACTTACAATATTTTTAGAGTCCAATTTGATGATTTCATATCGTAATTTTTTAACTTACAAGATTTCAGAGTCTTGCGGTTCGTCAATTTCAGATCACAACTTTTTAATTGACAAGATCTTTAAAATCTCATAGTTCACCGATTTTATATCACAACATTTTAAATTACAATATTTTCATAATCTCACAGTTCGCTAATTTCAGATCGCAACATTTTAACTTATAATATTTTCAGAATCTCGCAATTCACTGATTTTTGGTCGTAAACTTTTAACTTACCAAATTTTCATAATCTTGTGGTTCGTCAATTTCATATCACAACTTTTAACTTACAAGATTTTCAGAATTTTGGGGTTCGTTGATTTCAGATCTCAACTTTTTAATTTACAATATTTTCAGAGTCTTGCAGTTTGTTGATTTTATATTGATTTTGCTATTTGCCAATTTCAAATCAGATCCTCCCCACCACTTGCAAGTCCCATTACCCACCAATCTAGATAACCAATACATCTCACCAACTCTCCTAACGTTACTTGCTAAACTAAGTTACGATTTTTAAGTTATGTGATATCAAATGCTTTGCCATACTTTAGGCATATGCCTCATCGATATAGGCCACCAGTTCTCTTTTCACAAGTTAAGTTTCATATAGTTGTATGATACTAAATATGCTTTGCAAACTTGAAGTTAATAATAGTTCACCAATCACGCAATAAAGCTTACTCAATAAGTTTGCATTTAAAACTTATGTAACAAGCACCTAATTACACGATTCAGGCGTGTAAGTCTGTATCAGAAAAGTCACTTTATAACTCTTATTCAACAAAACGGTAGACAAATTGTTATAGAATGTTTCACAACTCGAAATCCGACTTGTCCTTGTGACCGGAAATCCGACCCACCTCGTGAGATGCCTTACCATCTAGCACACCTCACCATCTAGCGAAATGATCCCGTCACACCTCACCACCTTGCGAGGTGGAGCACGAGGGACATGCGAGCACTGCTTGCCTCCTATGGTGATATCTGGGTGCAAATTCTACCAAAGAGACACATTTAAGGGTACGAGTTGAGCCTAAGGGGAATGTGTCATACACATAATGCCTAGCTATCCCGAGTTGAGCCTAAGGGGAATGTGTCATACGCATAACGCCTAGCTATCCCCTAACATGTCACATCCTTATAAATATGAAAGAGTTGCTCCCAAGGAGAGGAGGACGAAAAAAACATCAACAAATCTCAATTAAAATTATAGACTACAAATCATTCACAAATTATTTCAATTATTTTTTGTTGATGCAATGTTTTGTTGGTGGTGGAGTAAGATGATTTTGGTTGCCAAATCATGAAGAAAATGAGTTCTTTCATAGAGAGGATGGAAGAAAGATGAAGAGAAGAATACCCCTTTTTTCTTTCCATGCCTTTTTATGTGAGCCTTTGGTAATAAAATATGTATAAAAAATTTCAAGAAATGTTAGGATTTGAGTGAATGTATATATATATGTGTGTATGTGAGTGTGTGTTTGTGTATATATATTTGATATAAGTGAATAATTACATTAGAATGCAAGGAATAAGTTTTTCAAACACAAAATTCGAACCCTAAATCTCATGTCAATCAACTTGAAATCTACACAAATTCACTATTGAATGACATGACTTGCATATATATATATAATATAAATGAAATTGTTGAATTATATCTTAAAACTAAATATTAAAAGTATAATTTGATATTAAACAAAATCAATTTTCAAAAAGAAAAAAAAACCTATAAAATTGGGTCAAGTTGGAATTCAATGAGTTTTCCAGTTATTTTACCATCCAATAAACATTTTCATAAAAATTATGGTCAGTGACTAAATCTAACAATGATATTCAAAAGAACCATCAATAATTTTATGTTTGGTGACTAGTTAAATGATATAAGAAAAATATATATTTAATGCATATGTTTTAAAATAGTTAGATATAAAATATAAAATAATTAGTACAAATTTAATCATGTAACTAGAAAGATGGATAAAAACATTTGTAAGAAATAAAACCTTTTCAAAATAAGCAAAAAATTTTCCCCCTTTGCCACAGACAAGTTACGTAAGTGGTTAAAAATTACCAATTGTGATTAGTTTATAGTCAATTAATGATTAAAATGTGAAAAAACTAATACTCCAACCAACCAAGTGTATTATTATTTATGAAATAAAAGAGAACTTAAAAGAAATATCATAATGATATATTACACGAAAAGTGTAGTTCACTGCAACTAAATTTCTATACTGAAGCTCCCTTCTAGGATTCCAAACAGCGTCAAGTTCTAACTCATAAACCCGTTATTTGCCTTGTTCCAATCAAACACCACCCGTAATGTCACCCGCCCATTACCTCTTTCCAAACAACATGCCTAATAAGACGACAGCATCATCATTGCCCTGAAAACGTACCCACTTATCTCATGTCTTCGATAGTAACTAAAAGAGAAAATAGTGAAAACTACAAATAGTTTGTTTTAGCTGACAGTAGCAACAATGCCACGCCTTGAGCAAGAATGCAGGACTTACCAAGGACAACAACATCATTTGATGAGAATGCATCTTGTCGGTGATCCTTCAGCACCAAGCAATCTTAATGGTAAGCAATGGACTGAATATATTCCCGGTTGAATGTCATCGAGTTTTAAACCTTCCACAAGAATGATATCCTGCGGTGGATGTCGAGTATTAGAAGTGCGCAGACGCTTGCTGTTTATATGACATTTCTAGCCTTCAATCATATTACTCAAAGCAAAACAACTGAGGTGACTTGCTAAGTAAGGCACATTAGAGAACCAAGTAATCCAAACATACATGATAACAAGCCTACACAACGATTCATGAATGTATGAAGCAAGATATCAAATTTGACACGGCGATCATACTGGAAAGCGATAAGTTCAGTGATGAATGAAATCATTATAGTAACCAAAACACAGCAGCTAGATAACACAAAAGATGAAGATTTCTTACCCGGCCTTCTAGGAAAACTATATGAGATGGAATCAAATCATCAAAGGCAGCAACAGATAAGTAATCAATTCCTGAATTTCAGAAAACAAACATGTCATCTAAACTACTACTAGCAAGCAAGAACCAAATTTAAAGGCAAATTTTGGAAGGCAATCATCTCACCAATAAGTTTGATGTCAGTGTGTTTAACCAACCACTCTGCTCCATCCTTCATAAATCCAACGTAGCTTGTATCAAACTCTTTCTTGAACATTAGCCGCCTGAAAATCCACAAGTTGTAACCTCAAAATTTTCCTTCTTACAAGATTCCGTGGCGTATTTATGTAATTACCTGTCAGTATTTAATGTTCTGAAAAGAACTCTACGTACTCCCTTTGGTATTTTCAAAGACTCCATAACCTCAGCTATAAATTTAAGAAGAAGAAAAACATGATAATAAATTTCCAAATATATAAATATATGGTCGAATTATAAATTTCATCATTCTATTTTTCAAAAAGTCCCCTCTAATTTGAGAAATTAGTTCAATTAAGTAGTATTTTAACCTGAAAATTAGCCATTCAATAATTTATATACAAGCAAATTAACAAAAACCTGCAGTTAAGTTCAAGCATTTATCAACAACTGAATCAAATTCTTAGTTCTGAAAATAATAGGTGAACCAAATTCTAACAAATTAATTTTCATAAAGGGATGACTTTATAGATACACCTAAATATAACCAACAAAATGAAAAAGAAAAGGCAAAGGCAAAGATATAGATACAGACCAGTAATGTTTTTATCCCTTGGAACATCAATCAACAGGGCAGGACCTATAAGGTGAAAATTTTACCCAAAATAAAGAAGAGAAATAGAAATAAATTATATCAAATAAGTGAATTTTGTTACTATTTTATTTAAATATTAGTTACCATTAAGTACTTCCAAATCTAGGGTATCGACATCGAAGCCGGCATCGAAGTACCGATCGATGACGTGTCCGGGAGCGTCAAGGTGGGTGCCGGTGTGAGTTGGGAGTTTCATCTCCGAATTATTAGCGAGGGAACCGTTCTTCATGCTTTTAGGCAACCAAAGGAACTGTCCTACGCCGTCCTTGGATTCCCAAGACGGCATGTCGACGGTGTACCTATGGCTGATGTCGAATATCTTGCCGTTACCGTAGACTTCGCGACGGATGGGAACTGGATTCTCGTCTCCTCCGGATAGGCCACAATCAGTTGTGGAATCGGTGCCCGGGATGGAAGGATATGAGGTGGTGGCGGCGGCGGCGGAGATTAAAGCAGCTGACGAAAGGAGGAGGAGGAGGAAGAAGTGGAGGAGAGTCATCGTGGAAGAATAGGAAATGGGAAGTGAAGCTGGTTTTTTGCGTTTAAAATCTGCGCTCCACTCATTGGCTTGCTGTGCCGCCTTTAAGGGATCGTGATACCCTATGTTATTGGATTTTTCTTTAATAAATTCTTAATACCAGAAATAATTTATTCGGTAAACGTAACAATAGTGACTTTCATTTGCTTAAGATAATATTTTAGTTATATTTGAAATGTTATATTTTAGGTAATTATATTATCATTTTGTTACGAAGTGGTCATTCTATCGATAAACTCTGTTATCTTCTTAAAGGCAGTCCTATATGACAGTCCAAAGAGGTTTGAAATGTCAACTTTGATGTCCAGTTGCTAAGATAAAAATATGTTTTTAATTAAATAAATTTAATTTGAATTACTATGTAGGACAATTAAGTTGGCATTTAAAACCTATTTGGACTGCCATATAGGACCGCCGTTAGAGTGGTAATAGAGCTTAACGGTAAAGTAACCACTTCGTAACAAAATGATAACGTAACTAACAAAAACATAACATTTCAAATATAAATAACTAAAATATAATCTGATGCAAACAAAAGTGACTATTTTATAGTTTACCCCAATTTAATTTTTTTAATAAACAGAGTAATTTAATCTCTTTATCTCTATCTATAAAAACAAACTATTAATATAACTTTTGTTGTTTATCTAGATTTATGGTTTTAATTTTTTAATTTTTTATAAAATTTATTAATTTTAATTTTATTAAAATAATTAGTTAAAAAATAATTGATAACAAAATTTATTTTATATTTATAATAAGAATTTTAATTCTATTAAAAACCTTTTATTAAATAAATTCATGTAATAAAATATTTAAATGATTAGGTTTGCATTAACCAAAAAAAATCATATTACCTATTTAAACCATAAATTCTAATTATTTATATAATAATTAACTTTATATTCATATACATAATTTTATAGATACTACATTTTTATAATATATTATATCCTGACAATCTACAAATTATTATAGTTAGTTTCTTGACAGTTAAGAGAAATAAAAATTAAATAGTGAAAAATTTTACAATATATCATTTTTACTTTTGGAAAATAATATATATTTTTACCAAATGCTTTAATAATAATTACATATTTTTATTATCAATATATTTGAATTATCAAAATGGTTGATATATTTTAATTATGTTATTTACTTATTATTTTGAATAATAATTATTTTATATTAATTATATTGTACAATGAATATGTTAAATATATTTTATTTATGATTTCGGGTTTTTTATTATAATATTAAAATTTTCAAATAAGTTGATATATATTATCTATATTCAACAAATTGAATAAGGAACATTATTTTACACAAATTACAATAATAAGAATACAATATTTTAAAAAAATTAATTAAAAATTAGACATGTAAAATGACATGTATCAATTTTTTTTTTTTAATTTAGAAAATGATCAAACATAGATGATTGATAAGAGTGTTAATTTTTCTTTTGTTAATAATTTATAGGATAATGAACAATTTAATTCCTATCAAAATAAGTGAAATAAATTAATCTATATAGTACTTGAACGAATTTTATTTAATGCAATTTCTAATGGAATTGTTAAATTGTAAGGAAATTTATCTAATTTCACTCCAGGTAAAAATTGTAATATTCTTTACCCAACTTAATCGTCGGGTCCAATCTACAGGATGTCACATTTATTATTGGAGCAGCTACAGTTAAATGTGCAATAAATAATCATTCACACATGCAATTAAGTGTTAATCGCATTCAAATCATGTTAAATAATCAATTTGAGTCTTAATCGAGCTTACGAAAGCTCTTTTTGTCAGCACGTACACGAAATGGGACCAAATTGCAAAGTTTTAAAAGTTTAGGGCCAACGTCGTGACATCATCTCTTCCACGTCGTGACGTCACCAAACAGTATGTCACCTCATGACCTCAAACCACTTGACATCACGACGTCACTTACTGTTAACCGACATTGTGACAAGAGAGGATGGTCGTCGGGACGTGGACCCTATTTTTGGTAAAAATAAACCATTTGTTACCTATTTATAGTTTCCAACAACAACCACTCAATAGATTCAAAAATCATCACATTTACTTGATTCAAAACTTACCAAATCATCCTAAACAAGCTTAAATGTTCAAATTCAACATCTTCACAAGGCATCCAACACTTATTCATCAATTAAACTTAAACATTTCAATGTCATTACAACCTAACCTGATGTAATTATCAAACCTTACCTATTGTAATTAAACTTTCTATTTTTGGTAATGCTTTGTAACTTTAATCCGACAACAGAAACAGGTTAGGGGTGTTACAAGTAACTTGACACCTCTGCATATGTTTAGCTTGAATGAGCCTCTGATGTGAAGTGTACTTGTGTTTTAAACTCTTTTACGACATTTATCGGGTAATGTGAAGCTTGTGAAATGTGAAACTTTAAAAGTTAAGAAATAAAATAGAAATGGAAGAATTGACTATTATAATTGAAGTTCGCAATAATGAAAGGTTGGATATAGAGTTGACAGAGGAGAGTCATTTTGTTATGATTTCCAATAAATTACAAGCACCTACCTTATTGGCAAACTGTGTTGGTGGCTAGGTAAACGAATATATATATGCACCTACCTTGCTAGCGGACTGTGTTGGCGGCTAAGTAAACGAATATATATATGCACCTACCTTGCTGGCGAACTGTGTTGGCGAATAGGTAAAAAGTATTTGCGTATTAAGTTCTTATATAATTGTTTTGTGAGGCAAGTAGAATACTGAACTTGTATGAGCCTACTAATTATTGTAAATACTTAATTTTAGACTATTTTTACCTTGTAAACTTTGGAATATTCAGAATGCATGGATCTGATCAGCAAGGAGCTCACACCATCCATTGTAAACCTTGTTCTATTACTCAATAAACATTTTATCAAATAAAAATCTATAGCGGTTAACTTTTACGATTTTTACAATTTAGTCCTTGTATCTTAATTAACTATCAATTCAAGAAAATTCCTAAACCAAAATTCAATATAATACTATAATAGGCTCGTAAATATTATTATATAATATTTAGAGACTCGATCATCAGAAAATCAAGTTTCGAAATTGCCATTTCTGATAACATTGAAAAACGAATTGTTACAACCTTTTCCAGCACCATTGAAAATCGAGCTATTACAAAAATGTGGAAGGTTGTGGACCAAATTGAATAAAGGTGTAAATATTAATATAAGTTTGTTATTTTGTCTTATATGTCACAAGCCCAATTTGCCCAGCCCAAATAAATTAAACCCACCCCAAACTAAACCTAAAAAAAAAAAAATCAAACCCAACTAAGCCTAATTTCAAACCCTAGCCCAATATCTAAAACAAAAAAACAAAAAAGAAAAGAAACCTTAGCCTAGCTGGCCGCCGCCCTTATGGTCTGCCACCACCACCTGCCACCACCCTTCTGACACCTCTGATGTCGTCTCAGCACCACCCCAACTGCTCCTACAAGAGGAACACGCAAACAACAGTGAAAATAATAGGAAATATATGTAAAATGGCTTTAAAAAGCCAAGCAAAAAAATCAGTTGATGGATTCGGCAAGTTGAAAAATAAAAAGCATTCGTTTTTAAAACACAAAGCAAAACAGTGATTACAACAAAAGCAAGAGAATAGCCCCAAATCGGAGAATCGAAAATACCAAAAGCCTAAGGTGATTTTTTTATTTTTCATTTTTGTCTTATTTTCAAATCCATTCCCTCACATATATACATGTCTATTAAAAGCATATAAAAAAATAAAAAAAATACATTTTTTTAAATTTTTCACGGTGGCCGACGACGTTGGCCGACGGCGACGCCACAGTGGTCCCTTCGCCGGACCCTCAGCCCTTGCAGAGAAAAAAAAAAAAGAAAGAAGGGGAGGGGTTTTTTTTTGAAACAAATGAAAAGTGAAGTTTTACAAAAAAAAAAAAATTGCCTTATATAGTAAAATAAAACGACGTCATTTTGGATTAAACTCGTAAGCCTCAAAACGACGTCGTTTTGCCTTGGCCGACCCGAATCCGACCCGCTCCAGGCCCAGGATCTGCGTGTTTTTAATGGAAGGGCTAATTGCACTTTTAGCCCTTCCGCTTTTTTATTGTTTTGAAATTAGATTTTTCGTTATTTATAATTTTGCCCCGTAATTTATTTTGACCTTCAATTTGGTCCCTCTTGGTGTTGTGCGTTTTGGGAGGAGGGGATATTGCCCATTTTGGTCCTCCCTTGTTATCCGCGTGCCCAAATTGGTCCTTCTCTTCTTTATTAATTTTCGAATTGGCCCCAGACTTTTACTTTAGGTTCATTTTTAGTCCTTTTTGTTATATTCAATATTTTAATTGAATTAATTGATTTAAAATTATTATATTTACT